>OMLM01002211.1:7786-26089 GCA_900302695.1 Helostoma temminkii | reverse complement strand
TATTTTTAGTTTACTAGTGATGTAATAATAGTAGCTTTCTAGATTCTCAGAATATTCTCTTAAGGTATACATTATCGTCCTTCTCAGTTGATTAAAGTGCACTTTAGAATAGTTGTTAAATATTTAATTGTTTCAGTGCAGTATAACCTCCTCCTATGTAGATGACCTGAAGCACAGCTGTGTCAAACATCACAGCTCTGTAGTTGTAGATGCAATACTTTAAAGTCCAAAGTTACTGAGAGGCAGCTCCTACTGACTGACTAATTACCCTTCCTAATAACTGACTTAAGTTTATACTCCAATAATTAATTACAGACCATACTGAGCAAAACACCATGTCACACAACAATTTGTGGCAGATTATTAATTTATAACCTTAATAGTTTTTATAAAGTTAAACTACTGAAAGCCATGCTGGGTATTTATATATACTTGTCAGTATACTCAAGTATAGGTACAAGTATAGGCTAAGTATACTTAGTCTTTTCTGTATACTTGTCAGTATGTATACTTAAATACAACTTTGTCTAGTATACCTCTGATAAGTAAATAAAAAGTAAACTGAGTGTGTACTTGATTAATTTTAATTGAAAAGAAGTTTATTAGTAGTATACTTGAGGAGGAGGATATGAACCACACAGAAATGGGTAAGAGAGCAAAAATACAAAGTTACTCTGACGCTGCATAAAGATGGATAACTAGCAAAAGAAATGCAAAATGATCCAGATGAATGAGAAAGAGTGGGAAAAAAATAGGGTTATGTTAAAAAAGATTTACATATGCAATTTCAGGCTTTAGTCACTTTAAAAGATTGAGTGATGTATATCTTCACATCACTGGAGACAGCTAGGTCTTTAAATGTGAATGCAGAACTGCATACACACAGAACTACAGTCACAGGTGAGCATCAGCTTAATCATATAAAGGAATGAAAGATTTGTCAGGAAGTCTGGCACATGCATGCCAATGCAATGCCCCATTCACCACTTGCCACTATCTAAATTGAAAAGAGTATTTATACCGACATAGGGATCAGAAGTTAATGGAAGAAGTCATGCATCACTTGAGTTACATAAAAATGTCAGTTGGAAAATGGTGCGATAACTATGTCCTGCTAAAAGATTTTTAATTTTCTCAAATTGGCTTTTTGTGTCTGATAGAAAGTGTGTCCATGGGTGGGGGTTGTAGGCACATTACTGTGAGAGTTTTAATCAGACATCAGAAGGGGTATTAACAAGGAAATGTACTAAAATAGTGGCATCAAATAAGGATCTTGCTACAATGTAATGAAACACTGCTCTTTGGTGTGCTGGCTAATCATGTCAGCCAAGCTGCAGCACAGATTGCTCAAAGCCAAAGATAGGGTAGTGACAGAGCTTGGAAAGTGATAAAGAACTCGCTGTCCCTCTGTTAAATTACATGTACAGTAATGTAACCTTTGGGACAAACTAATGACTCATACCCTCGTGTAAACTCTACTTAGCAACTGCTGGTAACTAATGCTTCTCTTATAATTTGATCTGTTAGTTTAGTGGGAAGTACTATCACTTCTGTTGCTTCATACATCTGAACCCCAGGCAAACTGTTGTCTCTGGCTGATGTAATCTCTTGCATTTAATGAAAAGAAAAATCCAATCCCAATCAGGATTGGGCTGAGAACATCCCAAAAGATATTTTGTGGCGTACTGACAAAACACAAGCTGTGACACAAACTTAACACTGCAAACCTGTCAAAGACATTTGAGTGCTGACATGTTTGTGCAAAAAAACTAGTTGCATTTTTTTTACTGGATTTTAACAATAAGCACATTTTATTATTAACATGTTTTTATTTCCATTATTTTATGAAGCACTACGATTAAAAAAAACAACAAAAAAAACTACATTAACACTCCGATTTACATACTATAGAACATCACCTTAAAATAAATTTTGAAACTGGACGGAATCTTGCAGAGGACTTTTTGTTTTGTCTCTTATTTTACATTTGTTTTTTTTTCACATTTAAATTATTCCAATCATCAAGCAAGTTTTAATATTACACAAGGTAAATACAAAATGCAGTCCAAACCTGTCTGGACCTAATAACTGGCTGTGCCTGTTTGAGTTATGCCACAGCAGCTCAATCAGATTTAAGTCCAGACTTTGAGTAGGCCACTCTAGAGTTTAGTTTTTTTTTTTTTTCATTTTTTATCCATTCAGAAGTTGACTTGCTGGTGTGTTTTGGATCATTATCCTGCTGCATAACCAAGTGAGCTTGAGGTCACAAATTGATGTCCGGACATTCATTTTCTGGTCATCGAGGTCGTGAAGCCACAAAGCAGCCCCAGACCATCACACTACAACCACCATGTTTGTTACTAAATGTGAAGCTTTTCTGCTGTTTACCTCCTGCAGTGCTACCTCTCATTCAGAGAATAGACACCAAATACAAAAACATAGACAGGGATGTCATTTGACTATATGAGGCATTGTGTGTTGCAACGAGAATGTTGCAGGGAGTACTAACTGTATCATATTAACATAATTAATCACAGTACCTTTAAGGCTGGTATCTGCTGTTATTTTATTAATATGTTCCTCTATGTTTTGAAGTGGCATGAAATGTGTGTGTATGGACTAGTTCAGCTAGAACTTCCCCAACAGTCAAACTCGTCCCAAACATATGGCGTTATTTCATGCTTTCATGTGTCATAGTTCAAAGCCTCTGCATTCACGTTCCTGTGTGATCTTGTGATGTTTGGGACCTTACAAATGGTGCTTTGCATGAAGTGCAAGGAAATGGGGGTACCACAGAGGTTCACATGAACATCTTACTTTGACATCCCTTCTAAACTAAAAACACGTGTAAAAACATGTTGAACAAATATTGAAAAGGACAGTCAACAGATTTTCCATTCAATATAGTGTACAAAATATATAAACATTCATCTTACCAAAGTCCTGTGACTCCAAAGAATAGGAACACACTGTTTGGGAATAAGCTACTTCATAGAGTTCACGGTATAGTAGCAACCAGAGAAAATGACTCTCCAATGTGAGTTCAGTGTGTTACGTTGAGCCCATATGTGGAAACAGGTGAGAGAAAGTGTGTTGTAGCATACATTCCCTCCACACAACCAGTAGAGGCAAAGTTAAGGAAGTGTGTATTCAAATAGGGAGAATTTAAATACACAGCAAGTGCAATATTTCACTGCTTATTAACCAGCAGATGAGCAATCATTCAAGCAACTACATACAAACATTTGTATGCCACTGTTTTGGTAAAAACATCTTTCTCCTTCATAAAAGAAAAAAAATATTTAAATGCTTTGCAAACAGTAAAATGCCAGATTTTTTAAAATCTGCTTTGTTTCAGTTGGATGGGTAAAACCACAGATGTTTGACAAGTAGTGTGTCAAGAGATCCATCGCTAGGAGCTAAAACCTCACTGCAGTGCGAGTGCCACCAGCAAATGAATATTTAAGCCACACCAAAGCTCTCCTCTCCACACACTTAATTTAAGCATTTTCACTGAGCTCTTTCTACCACAATTTAGGTTTCAACAAAGACTCGCCTCTTCAAAGGCAGAACAATAAAATCAATGACTCAGACTTCCCTCCCGATCACAGTCAATCTCTCTTCTGAGCTGCAAATACACAAAGCGTATGTTTTAGAGGAGTTAAACTTAAACCAACCATCTCACACACGTTTACATTTTTATTTGTGTGTCTGATGTATGACCCTGTGATTGTGTTTCAGACCAATTGGTGTGGTAATATAAATGCTGTAGCTGTGGACATTCGTTTACAGATGTGTGAGTATAAACAAACTTTTGCTGTGTGTGTGCATGTGTTGAAATAGCCTTTTGCATGTGTGTTTAGGAGGAAGTAATAGCTATTGTGTTAGAATGGAGTATTTTACTGGGCTATTTTGCTCCACGTCAAACAACATGCAAGGTCTTTGAAAAATAAATGAAATTCATTTCAAACAAAGGCAAATTATTTTTCTCTTTTATGAATCGTCAATACAGCTGGTAACCCATGCACGTATTTTCCTCTTCTATAACAAAGAGAGGGGCAGGCTGAAATATCAACTAAATCTGAGGATAAAGTTGGCAGGCTCTTGAAATACTAGGAAATAAAGTGTTGCCCAGAGGATGACAAAATTCTCTACAGAGCACCAAAGATTCAACCAAAAAATTTAAGAAAAAGAAAATTATGTTCCTGTGACACACAGCTATTCAAGGATGTGATGTGATGTGTCACCAGAAGAGCACCAAAAGGATTATGCCAGAATATTTAACAAGTATTGTATAACAAATGTATTTTGAGTCAAGAAGAGAAAATGTGCTCAAAGCATTTTTCTCCATTTGATGATAAATCTCTCGCTAATTAACATGTTTGCATCATTTTCCTTACACACATGCCTATATGCAGCAGCCACTCGGTAGAAGTCCAGCATGAATGTCTGTGGTTGTGCGCAGGGATTAAGAGTAGCATACAGATTTGAGTAGTTTCTCTGAGCTAAAATCCAGACTGACTCAAGCGTGGGATTAGAGACGAACGTCAGGATGCAAACTCCTTGTGTTTTAGCAAGCGCATGACTCCATGTACTCTATGTTCACAATGAGCATGTGTCAAAAAATATATTTTGTACTAGTAAACTCAGTTGTTACTGCTCTTGTATATATTCTTGTGTAGATATTCAGACTCGCCATGCAGGGTGATGTACCTGCAACATGCACTTTTTCACAACATATTCAGACTTGTTGTCAGCAAAGAGTGCCTGAGTCTTGGGCAATATTAGAATTGTAGAAAAGTTGCTTTACTTTAAACCTCGCTACCCGAGATCATAACTGAATAAAAATTATATAAATGTGCTGCATAGATGAATAATCTACTTTTTTGACAAATTGAACGACTTCCCAAAACAATTTTATCCCCCTGTAGCAGATCGGATATTTCATTATACAGAATGAATAAACAATCATAGTGCCTCCATGAAAGAAGATAGAGTCAGGAAGTTTCATTTTCAGTCCTGGAGCTATGAAGCCAAACAACTGTCACAGAAAACACTCTTATCTAGTAATATTTTTTTTTTCTGTATGGCAATTTAAACATACAGAAACAAACGCTTACTGCATTTTATGCTGTTTTCAAGGCTGTTTATATGGAAGTGCAGGCATCA
This sequence comes from Helostoma temminkii, assembly GCA_900302695.1. Classification (NCBI taxonomy): domain Eukaryota; kingdom Metazoa; phylum Chordata; class Actinopteri; order Anabantiformes; family Helostomatidae; genus Helostoma; species Helostoma temminkii. Next base: position 20,920 of record OMLM01002211.1, on the reverse strand, counting down.
GTATGTGTATTATGAAGAGTCATTTGTATGCATGTTAGGCACAAAAGGCTTATTAGGAGCCACAAGGTAAAAGCCAATTGGCATGTTTTTTCAGTCGATGGCAAAAAAGCCAGTGTCTGCTCAATGAATATTCAGATAGAAGTCGAGCCTTGAGGGGACATGGAGCAGCCCCAGTGTTTTATCAGTCTTCCTCACAGTGTGGCCATAACTGATTCATGGCAATCCAAACATTTCTTTTTATTACTGAATCTGTTTTTCCTATTATTTTCTTTGTCTATTGTTTTGTGTTTTCTGTCATATTATACATATATACGCTATGTGCAGCACTATAGCTATAATGGTGTTCTTGATGTCTCCCTGCCTCTCTTTCCACTGGCTGTACATTTGCCTGCATAGGGAAATAATGACACCCAGAAGCGGTGAGTGGCCAAGTGTGCCGCATTGTATAGGAGTGCTGTGATTAATCAAGCTTGCCAAATGGAAAATGAAATGCCAGCAAGGCTAATGTGTTTAGTAGACTGTTAGTGTTTGTTAGAGAGAGAAAGAGATGAACACACATCATCGCCTTTCTGACTTTTCCAAGTCCTTGCTCTGAGCAATCTGCCAGAGAGACTTCAGTCATCCAGTGCAAGATGATAGTCTTAATTGAGTTGCTGGACTCCACAGGTGTACAGTTAGTGTTCTGAGCAGGAAATAAAAATGTTCTCATCTCACCCCAAGGCACCTCAGTAACCACAGATGGATGAGCAATTTGAGCTTTCACAAGGATGAATGGAAAACAACACTGTGCTAAGAACATGTTTATGTTTGTTACACTGTCATTCTGACACTTCTTTCAGCTGTCATGACTCAAGGTCTTGGAGCAAATGCTTGACACCTTCAGCAAAATGGCTGAAAGTAAACCGAAACAGCATAAAACGGCGTGCAATCTGTTTCACACCTCAGGGACACCAAATGTCATACACACTTTTAGGACAAGTGGTAAACATTCAAATTTAACCTTAATCTTTTCTGTTTAGAAGCTTGCATGCTCACCTAATGGACCCTCTGGGTGCAATAGCAATCATTCACATAGATGGGATGAAACAGAGGAAGGCAAAGGAACAAACCAGTAAATTTAGGCTTGACCTGTTTGGAAATATACATAGTTCTAGATGAACTGCAAAATCAAGCAACGACCTGCCAACACCCAGCACACATACACAACAATATTCTGTTCAGGTATGTATACACTTTTTGTTCCATTACTATTGATTTAAACATGTTTTCCTGAGTTGAAAATATAGAACCCTAGAATAAATGAAATATGATGAATTGAGATGAGCTGAATATTATATTCAGTTATAAACTATAAACCATCTGTCATGGCTCCTCAAATTGTAATGATGTGCATTAACCCTCAAACATAGTCCCAACAGCACACAGCACATTTTACAACCATTACATGTGCAGGAGTATTATTTATTGTTGTGACCATCCAATGAATTCATGACTATTTTATCATTATGAAATCCTCTGAAGATTACTCAAATTCCACATATAATCCCATCAAGGTCTTGTACTCCTTCACTGTTGACATCATTCCCCCAGCAGCAAAACAAAAGCTTGTCATTACCTATTAGATTACCCTGATGCCAAATGTGATTTGGGTCCCTTTGGAATCAGACATTTGCCCTCTATGATAAGCCACAAATCCTGAGTCCATCTACTGCCAAAAAAGATGTATGAGCAAATTATAAATATTGAAAAGAAATACATAATTTGTAGTCCTTTTGAGGGAATTAGAAGATATTTATCTCTGCGTTTTAATAAAACAGCTCCCTGAGGAGGTATCCCTCTGATAAGAAAATGAAAACAAAAGCAAAACGCATCATGCATGGAAACAATCTGTTCTGTGATGTCCCTTAAAATCAGAGGCACAAATTGAAAGTGACGAGCAAACTAAACTTATTCACCTTCCAAAAATTAGAAAACCTTATCAATCTACCCCATAAGATAATTCTCTAAGACCTTTTAAATGGGATTAGGCCTTAATGTGTATAGAGATAAACACACAGCTCAGTCTCATTGCTTCCTAATACAGCATTATGTGGAAAGAGTCATGCTCTCAGCTTGACGACCAAGGATCCACCACCGTGATAGGCTAATGAAAAAAGACCCCTAAAGCAAAATGTTATGCCTACAGAAGAAGGGAGGGAAAAAAACACTTAAAACAACCAAGCTAATTTTCAGTGATGTTCTGAGACCAAAGACCATATGCATCCTATGTACACTGACAGAATACAGAATGGGTTGCTCTACTGTGGATGTAGCACAGGAAGGACACAGGGGTTTGAATAGGAAAGCAGCCAGTGTTCTGTAACCGATGCGCAATGTAGACAAACACATACACAAATACACATGTTCCAGCGTACTGTATGTACACATGAGTATTGATACACGTGGTGTTTCTATAGAGTCGATGCGCACATATTTACAAAGCCCCTGCCCTCTAATCCCCAAATCACAGCGCAAATAACCTCCCACACCCACCATGGTTTCCATTACTGCAGACCTGCAGCTAACAACAGAGCAGTGCCCTGACCCCCACAGCATCTGCAGCTGAACAGCAGGCCTGGCTAACAAACTGCCACAAAGGATGGAGGCAGGAGACAGCCTGAGCCACTGATTGATCTGCAGGGTAATTGGCTAGGAGTGGCTGAAACAGCCAAAGGACATAAATATCAGCCATTATGCTGGATAGTGAGTTAAGTTCCACCGGCAGATAAACTCTGACTGGATGTTCCCTGAGTGAAGGCTTGTTGCTTGATAAGCAACTGAACATTGTGTTCTGGGACTTTTCTGCTGAGCAGGAAGGAATGAGGTATGATATCAGAGCAAACGATGGAATAAGTGGCATAAAAATGGGGGGAAAAAAAACACAGGCCCAGTCAGACTTGAAATTGGCACAGCAAAACCATCCACACGACAAGGCAGAGTATGTGTTGCTTTTAGTATGTTGATGCACTGACAACTCGGAGGCGTAGTTGGTGAGCTAGTGCAGAGCCTGGAGTCGAACTGTGTGTTGGTATGAAAGTCCTGCACACTGCTCCAAAAATGCTGCAGCCAGAGTTCTGACTGGAATTAGCAAGAGGGATCATTTTTCTCCTACATTAGCTTCCCTCCATTGGCTCCATGTAGAATCTAGAATAGAATTTAAAATCCTTCTCCTCAAATATAAAGCACTTAATGATGAAGCTCCTTCATATCTGAAAGACGTCACCATATCATCCCACCAGAGTGCAGGTCTACTTGTGGTTCCTAGAGTTTCCAAATGTGGAATGGGAGGCAGAGCCTTTAGCTATCAAGCTCCTCTCCTGTGGAACAGCTCCCAGTTCACGCTTGGGAAGCAGACACTCTTCTCTTTCTCTTCTTTTCTGCAGGTATCCCTGACCTTAGATCTGTATGTTCCCTGTGTGAAATTGCTGGCCCATTCAACCTGCCCGTTGTTCGGTTGTTGCTTTTTGTTGTTTTTCTTTTGTGGCCCATTGTTCTTTTCTCTCTTTCTTTCCACTCACCCCAACTGGTCGCGGCAGATGGCAGCCTAGCCTAAGCCTGATTCTGCTGAAGGGTTCTAGTCTTAGCTTAAGGGGGATTTGTCAGGTTTTCTATATAATTCCATATAGTTGTATTGTTAAATTCTGTAAAGTCTTAAACCTTACATTGTGAAGTGCCTTGAGATGACTTTTGTTGTGAATTGGCTCTATATAAAAATAAACTGAATTGAATTGCTTGTTTATTGCTGCAGCCAATGTGCTTTACTTGGCTTCCATTTCTCTACATACGTGTAGCCCTTCATTCACTCACAAAATAAGTTATATCTCTTGCACAATTGTAAACACAGTTACCACTGCAGTGAAATAAAATCAAAACAGTCATGAATACCTGAAAGTGAGGAGTAATGGCAGTATCTAGCATTTTACTGAAAGGATTGGCCACTGTGGTTCAGTGTGGCCATCATCTCGCCTCTCCTGACATGTTTACCTCTGATGTGTCTGTACTTTATTATTATTGTTAAGCAGTGGTTTTACTGATTCACTTTACATAAACGTAAATAACAAAGAAAATGTAAGGCTGAGGCTAAAAAACTCAGAGAAAAAATTATATAATCCTGAAAATGGTTGTGCATCTATCAGCTGTAACTCTGCAGACAACAGAGAAAAGGAGCATAGCTCAGCCAGGATCACAGTTAAAACAAACACAACACAAGAAGGCCACAAAGAAATAGAAAAAGGCCTGGCTAACAGGCTGTCTGACTTGAATAATTCATCTGGTTTGGTTTACATTTACATTTACATTTAGTCATTTGGCAGATGCTTTTATCCAAAGCGACTTACAAGCGAGGTACAAAACAAGCAAACCTCTAAGTCAAGGAGAAAAAACTAAAGCACAGCAAAGCACTATCAGAAGAAGTGTGTTCGTTTTATGAGATATAAGTGCATTTTTATTATTTTTTTTAATATAAGAAAGTGCATTTTAAGTGCAAAGAAAGTCACGGAAAGGTTCTGTCTTCAGCAGGTTTTTGAATATTGGGAGTGAGGTTGCTGATCGTGTAGAGTTGGACAGTTCATTCCACCATTGTGGAACCACAGAGCTAAAGAGATTTGCAGTGGATTTTTTGTTCTGTAATGGAACCACCAGACGCCGTTCGTTACCAGAGCGCAGTGGGCGGGCAGGGATGTAGATCTGAATGAGGGAGTTGAGATAGATAGGTGCAGTTGAGCTGACCACTCTGTAGGCAAGAGTCAGAGCTTTGAATCTGATGCGAGCAGCTAAAGGAAGCCAGTGCAAAGATTTGCGGAGTGACGTGACGTGTGTCCTTTTTGGTTGATTGAAAACCAGATGTGCTGCTGTGTTCTGTATCATGTGAAGAGGTTTGATTGCGCATGCCGGTAATCCCGTCAACAAGGCATTGCAGTAATTGAGACGAGATATGACCAGCGCCTGCACAATCAATTGAGTTGTATATTCAGAAAGGTAAGATCTTTGTGATGTTGAAGAGGGTAAATCTGCATGCCCTAGACAGAGGAGATGTGGTCTGTAAAGCTCAGTTGGTCATCAATAATGACCCCCAGGTTTCTGGCAGACTTAGTGGGGACAATCACTGAGGACTCAATGGTGATGCTGATGTTGTGGTAACAAAGAAAAATGTAATGAAAGCTAAATCACAATATGTAATATGTAACAATATGTAAAAGTATTGTATATAGAAGTACAATATGTTGCCCAAAAGCAAAGCTCATGCGAGGTGCCAGGTACTGGCAACGTAGACAAGCGAACAGGAGACAAGCAAATGATTAAACAAATAAATGGCAATGACGAGTCCCACGCTGTACGTTAAGTCGCACAGCTAATGTAAACATTTGCAGTGTTGTTTACAAACTCTAAACCAGCTCATTTCAGTCAGTGTTAGCTTGATGCATGGCTGATGCAGCTGGAGCTAAGCCCATTATCCTGAAAACAAGCACCAACTGCTGAGAAATTACACACTCTGGAGCTGGAGTTACTACTTTCCATGTCCCATGTTCCATGTCCATAACTTCATATTAATTTCTGAGAACTGTCATTGTTGCAGCCAATGCAGATCTCACTTATGAAATAATGAAGTGCCCTCACAAGCATCACTGCACCAACTGTGTGTCTCAAATACTCTCTGCTCTGACAAACTACCTCCAAGCAGTTTTATGTCTGGCAACCTATGGTGTCCAAATTTGACCTGTATACATATATATAATATACTATACAGTGGGCAGGATTACACAGGTTCAAACAGATATTACGTAATGTTTTTAAAAAATTTGTAAACAAAAACACAATTGTTTGCCAACCTTAATGAAAGTCGTTTTTTGTCTTAACCACACTAGCGACTCTGGAATCACACTCAGGTCTCTAGTGTGGCAGTAATGTGCTTTGTATGCCCATCATTCATCCCAACCACCTCCTTGCTTTCAATTAATAAATATAGCTCTTCAATCATTCAGTAAATACTATGCCTCAGAACATAATCCATCCAGAACATCACTGTCCCTGAAAAAACATAACTGTGTTTGCAGTTTAGTAAAATATGATTGTAATTATTAGGAGACTGTTTGGTTTAAAATCTGATCTTGTGTGTAATTGTGTTTCTTCCCCTGTCACCGGTGAGAGACGACAGGAGAGAAGAAAAGGGGTACTGTTAGCTGAAGAAAAAGATAGGGCGAGAGATGAGTGAGGAGAGTGAGGGTGAGACTAAACTCTTTCACAGCTGCAAGAGGTGTGCCTGCAATGTTAACTCTCTCCATCCATCTTGGTTTGCTAAAGCTGAGGCTGTGTGGAAGGGTGGGTATCTTCGGCTGAGCCCAAATCTACCAACTGTCATTCTTCCTCACTACATACGAGCAGAGGAGATTCACTCTGAAATGAAATTGGTGTGGGCAGCCAGAGACTCCACAGGAAAACCAAAAGACAGTGCCTGTCCTCAAAACAGACTGTCTTTGTCTAGACCACACTGTCAGCTTTTTTTTTTTTTAAATTAAAATGAGTCATCTGAAAAATAAACACAAACAGAGACCTGGCAATTTCACCAAAGCCCTTCAGGTGATAGCATTACTTTGGAGAAATTGCATTACACACAAGGACCATGCCTGAGCTCTGGGAAATGTACACCTACACATTTTCCCAGAGAAAAAGAAAACAAGACCAATAACAGTCAGAGAAACAGTGTGGAGAGAACAGTGAGGAGGAATCAGGGAGGAAACTTGCAGAGGAAGTGACTTGAACTATAGGGAGCACTAATGACAATAAGCATTAGAAAGAAAATGCCATGATTTATTAGTAGTGACTATAAGCAAGAGCCTTATTCTGAAAAGAAGAAAAAAAACATTGCAAGAGAGTTAGCTCTCCATTTCTACTCATTAATGTCATTTACCTTTCTACTGTGTTCAGTGAATCTGAGCCCTGTTGAGCCAAGGAGAATTATATACATTGTCCTTCTGCAAGTACATCACTCACGACATCTACCTCTACAGCTAGTCTCCTAGCTACCATTAGCTGTTAGCTCAAAAGTGACATGCCTTGCATTGATATCAGACATGTACTGGGATCCTGAATATATGCAGACATTACCTGAGTGAGCTGAATGCAAATGTCCAAGTCAGACGGTCCTGAGGTTAGCTGGACTTTTTCCTGCAAGCCCCCTGGTAGAAAGGCTAGAAAGTCTCTGGCCTGTTCTCCAATGTATGATAATACTCTTCCGACACACGTGTGTGTGTGTGTGTGTGTGTGTGTGTGTGTGTGTGTGTGTGTGTGTGTGTGTGTGTGTGTGTGTGTGTGTGTGTGAAATACAGCAGCATGCACAATGTCTTCACCTGATTCTCCTGATATGGAGCTTAATGTGAAGTGACACCACCCTTACGAAAAGGAAGTATGTTCAAGTATACTATTAGTATACTTTTTTTAAACTAAAAAAGTATACTAGCAAGTATACTAGAAGTACATAGAAGTATACTTGCTATACTTAAAGTATACTTGAGGTATACTTAAATATACTTAATAAAATAAACTATAAGTATCCTACTTTTTTGTAAGGGCATTGAGAGTTTAGTGACCAATGATTTGGAGTTTAAACAGATACCTAACAGTTTTTTTTAGAAGATGTGTGTAATTTATCGCTGTTTTCATTAAAAGACTGTGATAACGATAGCAGCTAATCTTAGGCTGCACTGCCATCTGTCTCCTGCCTGCCTTACAGAGGGTTTTTCTGTGACAGGTCCATTGTTTGTTTGTCTAACTCTTTTTTTGTGTATCAAAAAGCAAATGCCACAATTATTAAAAATTACCAAAGTACTTTAATGACAATAAACTGTTATGACAAATATTTCAAAAACACTGCAGTGCTAGTGGTATATTTGTTCTCATTAATCCACAGTGTGACAGTTTTTTAAACATATGTATTTCCAGAATAAAACTACTACTAACTATCAGAACTACTTCTCAGCGTCTCCACAGGGATTGAACTTTTTTTTTTACCAAATCCCCTAAAGTTACTTCTATTTAAACTTAAGTATATTAAATGACAACTATAATTATACTTCCTGCCAATGTAGTGAATGTCAGTGTCTTTGGCAAATTTGGAGAGTGGAGTGGATACAACTGAACAAAAACCACTCCGATATTTAAATGTCAGCTGTTGCCACTAGAAAATGACTTTGGAGACAGATGTGAAACTGGGAAGGCTCTGAACCTTCTGTGCAAAACTAGAAATGGCACCACTGCAGTGAGTTCCTTCCAAGAGCGAAGAGTTGATCTTCATGGTTCTATTTTCAATTTTCCATTTTGAGCCAAACTAGGTTCAATCTCATGGGCCTGCCTCCTTTATGAAAGGCCCATATATCCTACTGTATGCCAGCTATAATCTTAAATGCCATTTGACTCATTTAATTCCAAAATGAGTGCAGTTAGAGCTTGGTTGGGCTAAACGGCACTTAGACGAATCAGTGTCTCGTCTTCATTATAAATTCATTAGTCATGGCCTGAATTCTAAACAGGTCTAGTAGAAAACATGCATAGTAGTGCCCCTGAGGTATGGTCAGTATGTACACTGAGTGAGTACACTGAATTTGAAGGTGCTACAAACACAACCAACAGCTGGTAGTTTACCACAACTAAAGACTGAAAACAGGTGTAAACAATCAGCCTTATACTGTGAGAACCTTGCAGTTTAACATGATATATCACATTTAATCCTTGGAATGCTGTAGTTTTATTCTTTTATAGTGCACACTAGTAGTATTGAGTCAAGATCGGTATGATTGGCTGACAAGGTATGTATGACGAGGTATTTCCTGCTCATTCAGTCCAGATGGACTCCAGCTTGTGTAATATTTTCAAATATACATTTTGTGAAACTCTGCCCGCATCTTTCCTATCTTTATGAAATACTAGAGACAGGATTATGCAGAGATGACAACAAGAGACGTGAGTGTGAAAGCATAAGTATGAAGCATACAAGTATAATTTGTTTCACAAAAAATGCAGATCATTGGGCAGCCAGTTCTGTTTGTCACTGTTCTGAATTAACCTCAAGTGTCTGTTACAGCAGCAGCTTTATATAGCTTTATTCTGATGCCATATAGAAACTGAATACATAGCATTTGCGCACTGGAAGCATTTTACTGAAGTATCTTAACATACACTGTAATATGACATTGGATATTGTAAGATTCCCGTCGCTGCTTTCTCATTCACTGCTGCTGTACCAACCGCATTAGTCATCAAGAGCATGAGGCTCTGAAAGGACTCTGGCAGAATGTGAAGGAGAGGCAGAAGGGTTTTTATCTTTGCTCCAAAAATGATTGAGGATACAGAGAAAGAGGAGCTGATTCATGTCACCTTTGTTCCATGTTTTTTTTTGCTCCCATTCATCAGAGGGAGGCTGTGTGAATTAGCATGGTTAGCAGAGCAGCTGCAGATGTGAGACACTATTCAGAGTGCCAGATTTCAGAGTATCAAGTTGAGTGAATTCAGGACTTTTATCTTCTTTAATTATGTAAATCATATGCCACAGATATTTCCCGTCAAGAGAGAGTGCTTTTTTTCCATTCCTCTCAGAAAGATTTCAATGAGACTCCTGAGAGAACCGGGAAGAAGAAATAATACGTCAACTGCACATCACAGAAAATGTGGTTTTATCCTACCTTTGTACTTGTGTTTTTTTATGGTCACAGTTGTAATGTTTCTACTGTAGTTCACTTTTACTCACATCCACCAGGGAACGCAATTTTGTGGAATATCCCTCCCTGCATTAGTTATGATTCATTCAGAATGAAACCTTCCAAGTATGTACTGTAGATGTCAACATAAAATACTACTGTATGTAGCTTAGCTTAGTCTGTTCAGGAGTGCCCTGGTAGCCAAATGATTATAGCACAAATCACATAACTGCAACACTGCTGTTTCAAGCCCTGCTGGGGAACTTCTTACATGTTGTACCCTCATGCTCTCTCTCCCCATAACTGTCTGACTATTTGTCGTTTACTTTAAAAAATAAATGAAAAAAAGCAAAAAAAAGCAAAAAAAAATTCAGTTTATTTACTGACAAACAACAAAATATTATTTGTAGTGTGACATCAAGCAACTCTGAATCTAGTCCAGAATTTTCACCTACAACATGGTGGACAAACTTGAATGATTTTTTTCCAGTTTTATTGCTGTTTAGGACGTGATCTAAAACAATCGTGTTTTTCAGTGAGCTGAGCAACTCACAGCTTCCAAATAATGGCTGAGACTAGGATGCAGCTTTTACATCATCACTTTTTAGACTACCATGCTGAATGCATGAATGTTACTAGACTGCTGTCTTGACTTTTATAGAACAGTGACCACGGTGCTTATTCAGACATGAAGGAGACACGTTCAGATGCTGTCAGATTAATGGAAAGAGGCACATGTCTGATAGAGGCTAAGAGACACAAAGAAAGAAAAAGAGAAAATAACTGTGAAATTGAGCTCTGAGGCCAGTTAGAGGGTGAGAAATGAAATGAAATGTACACTTGTTGGTGTGTACATCTCTACCTAACGACACTTAACTTCTGTATACTGGGTACATGGGCTGGTTGGGACCAACCTAAATAAAATGTATAAACTGCCTGAATCAATTTTGATGAAGAATAATGCATGGTTAAAATTCACATATCCTTAGAGGTGCTGGTAGACAGATTTTTACCGTTTGTTATTGAAGAGAACCATTTTTAAATCAAACTTACTGGCATCTGGTGGTAGCTTCATATTTTTGGTACAGACATGAGTGGTATCAATATTTTCCTAGCTGTTTCCTAGCTCTAGTATTAATGAAATCGCCTATAGTCTACATTTAATGACAATTCAGTAAACTTAATGCCACACAATAGTATTCCTGTGTTGTAAATGTTTAGCTATTCAGCTAGCATTGCAGGTAAAAAACACTTTTGCAATATCAGCGTGTGTATTTAAGGAGACAGAAACCTAAATTGTAGCAATTATGGTTGCAATAACAGCTACAAGATAAGACGTTCATGCCTCAGCAGACAGTGCTCTAGCAAAGAATTTATCCATAATATACAAACAATGCATGGCTCTCTCTTGAAATTAGCATTTATTAATGTCCGTTGATTGTGGCACATTCTCTTCCTAGTTTATTTCTTAAATTTATGGAAATTGCATATTTGACTGGGTGACACTGTAACTTTTACTGTAACTATACTGAATGATCTTCTGCAATTCTCTGCCACTATACTTTTAAAGTGGCCATATTATATTTAACTTTGTCATTACATTTGATTCTGGGACTCCAGCGATATATGACACATGGTTTTCAAGTTAAAAAGTGCAAATGGATTTCAACAGTTCCTCCAGCCTTTAAGACTAAAAAGATTTGTTTGAGCTCCATCCCTCTTATCCATCCCAGTCTGGTCTAATTAGCTAGCCTGTGGATGTCTTCCTGTGGGCCAAATTATGCCCCTTTGGAACAGCACCATTCTTGAGCAACAGCATAGAGAAAAAGGCAAAACCCAATACCTAGCTTAGCCAATGACATTATATTGCCAATGGAAATACTGAGCATGTGCAGACAATCAATAAAACTGCGAGAGACTCCAACAAGGCGAAGTTCCCTGGATGATGTTTGTTATCGATTTGGAGTCTTGCACTTAGAGCTATAAAGCATGGTGGAGCTTACAAAGGAAGAAATGATTTGACAGTAACGGTAAGGCAAAAAGAACAAAGATGTACCTGCAGTGAAGTTGTAACTTGCTGAAAACCCCACCGCTTCCAGTTCACCATCGGTAACAAATTTTATCCACAGATAACGGCCGCTACTCCTGATATCAGGTGGACTGTGCTGACCGCAGTACCTTCCGAGCATTGGGGAGAAGCCGAATGGTCCATCTCGAACCTCGATGTTGTCAAATTTACATTCCCAAGAGGACTCGATTGAATAATTATCTTCGAAGTGCAGATCAATACACTGCCTTGGGGGGGCTGGAAGACACAATGTATATAATTAACACCTCCACAAACCAGGGAGTAAAATATCGTCACGCTTTTATTGATGAACATTCAACCTGTTTCATTATCAATATGCCCACATGTTCAATAAACACCTTCAGGCCTGACTGTTAGTCAATATATCTCTAAAACACCAGAGCTTTCCATGTTCACTTTGGTAATATTTTAACCTTTTAATCAAATATAATCTACTAATATGAAAAATAATAGCCTGAAACAGCCATTCCCTGTAGAGAAGCAATCATTTGTGTACTTTATAATTCTTTAAGCAGATACTGCGGTTTTTCCCCTTAGGATAACCCCAGGAATGCTTCTGCTGAGAAGAAATAAATGGATCACCCTGCGTTTTTTAATGCTGCTGTGCTTCAAGAAAATAGTTACCTTCAAGGATGTAAACACACTCTGTGTCTGGAGGGTATTTGTTTGGGTAATTGGGTGAAGTAAAGAGTCCTCCTTCTGGTTCTTTCACCCACGTTCCACATTGTCCTGCAGGCTTCACTCCAGAATTGTTTTTCACTAAATAACAAAAAGAAAAAGAGAAGAAAAGTCAGAGATCAAAGTTTGCAACAGAAATTATATCTGAGCAGGAAACTGTGGAGTGATGAGGATTACCTGCTGTGTCCTTTTTTGTTGCCCCAGACAAGCCAAGTAAGAGAAGACTTGCAACAACTGCAAGAACAGAAAGATAAACATATTTAATTGAATTCTGATTGAATGAATCATCTGATTTGCACACTGCATTCATTTTGGCTGAGAGAGGGTTGAGTCAGCAAGGGACAGATTTCAGGGTTTGGAGTTGGTATACTGCACATCAGCTTTGTGCTAACGCTAAACCTGTCCTGAGTGTAACCTCGCAGTATACCTGAAATACTGATGGTCACAGGCAAGATTTTTTTTATATTTATGGAGATTTAAATGTAACATGATGTTGAAAAAGAAAACAAATGGCCTGCAAACACACTTTATTTTTTATTAACCACATTCACAGATTGATTTTTTTTTTAAAAGAACCAAATTAAACTGTGACACAGCACATTTATCTTAATGTTTTTTTCTTATGACCAATATGACAAT
>OMLM01002209.1:70666-85312 GCA_900302695.1 Helostoma temminkii | reverse complement strand
CCCTCTGCTGTCCCGAGGGACCGCTCCTCGGGGTGCTTTTACCCTCCACCACCCTCTCCCATCCACTCTGAACCTCCTAGGTTCCCCAACCAACGGGACAGCCCACTGGGACCTCCTCCCCCACCACCTCCTCCCCCTCTCCCAACTTCCCTCACACCCACCTGCCCATCCACTCTCCCTCCACCACCACCCAAGACAGCCCCAGTCCCCTCCGCAGCTCTGCGCGCTCTACCACCATCATACCCCTGCAATGCTCCCACCCGAAGGCCCCCTGCAGTGCCGAGGAGTGCAGGTAGTTGAATGCGTGTGTTCTGTCACAGATAAAAAATACCATGCTCTGTTATGCACAGTTATGTGAACAACGTGTACAGCCAGAAGCATTAGTAGGCAAACCTTAACTACAACCTAAAACCCAGGAAGAAACTGAAGAAAAATTAAATTCAGCAATTAAATTCTGTATGTTCATGTTAATATTGCTTTAAAAAACTGCAGTTTTCAGCTGAAATAGTCATTTACAACATGTCAATGCAATGTCTACACAGTATTTCTGATACATTTGATGAAATCTGCTCTTATTTCAAAAAGGCTGATTTCTATGTGTGATCTTATTAAACAAGTGAGTAGTGAGGATAAAAAATGAATCTTGCTGACTCAGTTACTATTAAAAAATATGATGTAGGAGTTGGATTACTTTTTAGTTCTCATTCCTCTTGTCACTCTGTCAACAGGTGTGGGGCGGTTGGCTCCTCCTCCAGCTCCTCCGGCACGTTCAGCCACCACTGAGTTATCCACTCGTATTCCTCCCCCTCCACCTCCACCTCCCCTGCCCCCAGCCAGTCTCAGGAATGGACACCTGCACAGCCTGGGTGAGACTCAATATATTACAACTCCCATTTTGTCTTTGCACTTATCCAGAGTGCTAAAAGCTAAATTTTATTCTGTTTTTCTCCAGCATCCATGTAATGACGGTATAAGCTTGTAAGGAGTGCTGAATAAGAACTTTCCCTTCTAAATGTATCTTCACTCTGCTCCAGCAGATGATTTTGAATCCAAGTTCCAGTTCCACCCTGTAGAAGATTTACCCCCTCCTGATGATTTCAAGCCTTTCCCTCGGATATACCCCAGCAAAGAAAACAGAGGTAGCGGCACAGTACACTCGTTTCACAGTTTTTACCATGGCTTCGGTTTCATTTACTGAGGTGTCGTGTTCTTCCTCTTCTCTTACAGTGAACCCTAAACCACCTGGGGTCCGGACACACCTCAGATGAGTTAAGGCCTCACCCTGTTCGACATCCCCCACACACAGCAAAAAGACTCAGTATTTTCCTCCTTCCCATGACAACTACATAACTGTCATGGACTTATTCTGATGCAGGGTACGTGTGTGTGCGTGCGTGTGAGTGTCAAACACAGCGTTGCCTTATACTGACTATGTGATCTCTGACCTTTTCCAGTGTGGAATGTTTTGAATGTGTGTGAGGAGGAGGAGGGACCTTCCTACTCATACTCATGAGCTACTTACAGACTACACACACACGTCCTCCAGTAGCTATATATTCAACAATACTATTTACATGGTTTGTATGCATTTCAACATCTACATACAATGCAGATGAATTAGATTTTATCTCTTTTCACAGCTTTAATGTGGTGAAGCTCTTTTAAAGCTGCTCTTCAGCAATAAATACAGCAGGCATCAGCCTTTAGGAGCCACTGTATACATGTGTTCTGACATTATGCTTTTTTAATTAATGATTAGATGCAAGAGCAAGACAGTCTCTCAGTCCTTCCTTTGTTTTGGAAATTCAATGTTGTGTTTGGCTGGTTTGAAGACAAATTTCAAAATCAGTGTTAAAATCAGACTGTAGGTGAATTCTTGGTAACCATTGACTTACACTGCAGGTCATCCACTGTGTTTAATCATTGTAAATACAGTATGGTGGAGCTGTCCTGTTTTTATTTAACAAAATTATGTAAAATGTGATGTAAAAATTACTAACATTCTGAGGATTATAGATATGCAACTATTTTAACTTGTGCAGCAGTGTATTTTATTAATCATTAATGAGTGAGTGAGTCTAGTGTTTCCTTTCTCCCAGTGCATTAACCAGTACTAACATCTGTGAAACGGTGCCACCTGCTGGTTTAGTCACTAAAGTGAACCAAAATAAACCATGTATTTTCTGTATTAAGTTTACATGGTCACTTCATTGATCACATTAGTTTAAACATAAACTAATCTTCTCCTTCAGTGTTTTATTTATTTTCATTATTTCAACACCAAGACAATCCAAGCCTTGCAAGAACACATATGGAATTGTGTAGCAAACAAAAATATGTTAAACAACCCAAATAATCCATGTTCTATTATTATTTAGGATTCTTAAAAATAACCATGATTTGCTTTGACAGCAGCGCTGTACTCTTGGTGTTCAGTCAGCCTTATGAGGTACTTACCTGGAATAGTTTTCCATCAATTTTGTAAGAGATCCCAGAGGTGTTGAGTACTTGTTGGCTGCTTTTCCTTCACTCTCCAGTCCAACTTATCCCAAACCACTTCAATGGGATTTAGGTGGTGATTTCGAAGGCCAGGTCATTATCACTGTCCTTCTTGGACAAATGGCTCTTATAACACACCCCATAACCTAGAGGTGCGTTTGGGGACATTGTCCCGCATGTCTCGGACATAACAGGAAACCTTTTACTGGTAGTGTACGTGAAAGATGCCATTCCCAAAGTTATTAGAACAGGACAGTCTACATTCTAATCAGATCTTAATTTTAGTCTTGAATCTCAAAATAGCCTTCAACACATTGTTAAAAATTGCTCAGTTTCCCCTGTCCTTTTTTGTCTGAAATGCATCTTAGAGACAGTTAATCTGTATTGCCAAAAATTGCAATGTCCGAAGTGACATGACACCAAGACAAAGACCAGTGACAAAAGAAAAACCTGGATAAATGAGTGGTGAAATGGAATGAATAATGCTTTCACAAACTCATTGCGTGGTACAACTGAGCACATGACATCCAATCATGCTCTGTGGTAAGTAAAAAAACATTGAGTGGCTGAGGTGACTGATTTTGGAGAAAGATGACAAGAGGCGAACATCCTAGTGACTCTGAAAGGGGGTTTATTGCACAAGCTTTAGTCACAAAGTCTGCTCAACCACCATCATCAAAACACCAAATGAGGGAATGTTTTTTAGAAGAATGGCGTACCATCCCTCCAGTATAATATCTGTAGAATCAATACTGTAGCTCGTCACCGTATGTTGGAGTGTAGCACTCCAGCATTTACACTACAGATACAGATACCCAGTGTCTACCGGACCAATAATAATACGCTTTGTGTAGTGTACCAGCGCAGCGGCCGCAGTTTTGAGAATACCTCTTACTGAGAGGCCTTAAATACAGTAGAACTTACATCTGCTTGTCCTGCTGTAACAAGGTACAGTGTCTGTCATGGAAAAAGGCCATTTACACGTGTATACTAAAATACCCATCAGTTTATTTATTGCTTAACAAAAAGAAAAGTTCACATTTTCAATATTTAAGCATGAAATAAATCTTAACTTAATGGCACTCTGGCTAACTTACTAATTCTGTAACACACTTTGGAAAAGTTGAGTAATTAGATTTGCAAACTCTTGTAAATACATACGACTATAGTAAAGGGATGTGCCAAAATGAAATATAATGAAAAGTACCAATTGAACTGACTCATTGACTCAAATCCCACCACTCTTGGCTTCACACAGGATGGGCTGAAGTCTCACACGACACAAAGACAATGCTACTATTAAAATGTTTTCACTGAACCTGAGGGATTTCTTGTGCTGTGCGTGAAGGTATCTCCAACATGACCTCATGAATACGACAAGAAGACGACACACGACGAGTCACTGGGAGAGACTTTAAAGTTCATCATGTTTGTAAGTGAACTCTCTGGAGGATATAAAGCCATCTTTGTTCTCATCTTCTTTGGCAAAAATATCCTCCACCATGTTTTCATGTAGAGTGTCATTGGGAGGGTAGCCGTGACGCTCAAAT
This sequence comes from Helostoma temminkii, assembly GCA_900302695.1. NCBI lineage: Eukaryota > Metazoa > Chordata > Actinopteri > Anabantiformes > Helostomatidae > Helostoma > Helostoma temminkii. The sequence continues at coordinate 81,263 of OMLM01002209.1, read as the reverse complement.
TCTTTCCTCAGGTATTCCTTCACCTGGCAGAAATAGTGAGAGATGATTCAAAAAAATGTTTTTTTGTAGGCCTTTATCTATAAGTGGAGACAGTTTATGTATGTACCCATACATTTGGGTACAGTGTGTATGAGTTATCTATTAACAGAAAAGGAATTTAGTATCTTCACCTCGTTTTTGGAGAGTCTCCAGTCATCATTAAGATCCATTTCTTGGAAGGACTCGTGTGACCTCGGTCCATTTCTGATCTCAAGCACCTCAATTATGAAGGTCAGTGTGCTTTCAGGTGGGATTTTACCTGACCACAGACCACAGCACAAGGCTGAAATCAACTAAAATTCACACTAGCACCTGTAAACATGCTTCAGGAAAACTGTTGCTTTGGTTAGTGCTGCAGAACTGGTTGCCCTTGTGAGTTAATGTGACAAGACATTTCACATTAACTGTGAGTAACCATGTATTTATTATTAGTCACGTAAAGTCATTCAAGCTGTTGTCACTGCAAAGGTTAATTAGGCACAAAATGTTACACAGTACGTTTGACTGGTTAGAGGTGTGTGTGCTTACCAAGCCATACCATAGTATTGTTCACATGCTCCGTGTTGAGAAAAAGTAGGATTAATGTGACTGAATGAAACCTGCATTCAGTGCGGGACTCCTAGGAAGCCATTTAAAATAAGATAGTTTTAAACACAAACATGCCTATTATAAATAATATCACATTGTGTAAAACATGCATTTCTAACAAGACAATGCAGTGCAGTTGTATACTGTGACAGCATGCAAGAAAACCTGAATACACTATATACAGAAACAACGTCAGTACCTTTCCCTTCCTTCCCATAGGCCAGGGCTGGAGGTACGATAAGTTTCCTCTTCTCTCCAGCGCACATGTCCTGCAGACCTTTGTCCCAGCCTTTGATCACTTCTCTGATGCCCAGTGTAAACCACACTGGCTGTTTGTCACCATCGGTCCAACTGTGGATCAACAGTTGAAGGTTTTGAAAAGGACAAAAACCAAAAGGTTCTGACAAACACTTCATCTACTTAAGTGAAAATGCCTCTTCCAGCATTTAGTGTTGTTAAGTAAAAGTACATTGAGTATTAGCATCAAAATGTACATAAAGTACCAAAAACTATTAATCACAAAGTGATACATTGCTGGATGACAGTTACTGGTGTTTTAATATCACAGCTGGTAAAGGCAGGTCTCCCTTAAACCACTTTTTGTATTGTCAGGTGGGTAATCTATAACAAATATTTAACTGTATTTTGTATTAAGTACCTGAATATTTGAAGTAACCACTAAATAAAAGTGCCACATAAATGTAGTATAAAGTACAAAATTCACCCCTTTAATCGTAATGATTTACTTTGGACCAATGTTTTGTAATTGTTTTAAAACTGAATACTTAAATTTGATTAAACACAAAAATATATGTGACGCTTGATATTAGTTCACGTGACCAAAGAGCGTAACCGTGCGCGTGCAGCGCTATAAAAAGCAGTGACTAAAAAAAAAACAAAAAACAAACAAACAAACAAAAAAGTAAACCTATTAACTGCACACGAAAGACACTCAACAACAGGGTTTCACTGTAAGTAGTAAAATAACACATCTTCCATTTGTGACTGTAACTTCCACCAGAAGAATTATCTGGTTAATTCTCTGCTTTAAAGTTTATCAGACATGAAACGAACCTGGAGTGAAACATTGTTCCATTTTCAAAGTATCCCTCATGATGCACCAGCATGATGTCTCCATACTTTGATTTTCGGTGACAGAGAAAGGGTCGGTGCAGGATTTCTACCTTCACCTCAGCTTCGGGCAGCTTTCCCCCGCGGACTGACACCAGCAGACAGGAGCAGAGACAGCTCAGCACGAACAACAACATGCTGACGCGCTCAGGTCGGTGGAGAAACAGCCACACAACTCAAAGGTTTCAGTAAATTTGCAGAAATAGCTACGACGCGTGCAGCTGGTTCTCTACGTGGCAGTGCAGCTCCGTGTCTCTAAGCAAGTTGTTGCAGGAAGTTTTCTTGTGATTGGTTGCATTTCTGCACAAACCCCACCTACAGGCTCCCTCTTGCGTCAAATGAAGGCACATTGAAGTTTAGGTCTTTTTTTTAATTATTAGTGTACATAGATTTATGAAATTTACAGTCATGCAGGCATATTATTGTAAGTGTTATATAACTGCGGAGTTTCATCATGCTGTTGTTGCACTTTACAGTAACATTCATGTCTGTCTGTCGGGTATTTGGACACTCATTCCCAGAGAGCCTCACTTTGACTGGCACATTTACAGAAACGGTTAAAGCAGTCTTTGTGCAGTGGCACACATTTACATGCAATAACATAGCATTGCACTTCATAAATATATGTTTTCTAATGCATTGCACAAAAAACACATTTACACCTGATTTGCATAATACAGTACATACAGATAACTCTATCACTGCCTCTTTAGAGAAGGCTAATTTTTCTCATTACAAAATAATTTCAAATCACATCTTATTTTTGCCATAACAGTCAGCAAGTCATACAAACTGTAACTATTTCATATAATACAATCAATGAATTGTTAAAATGTTCCCACCATCACTATTGTCTATAACAGTACTGCATCCAGTGGTGTGTGATAATAACAGGGAGCTGCTCCCTGAGACCAATAAAGGAATCAAAGCCGCTCAAAGGCTGGAGAGCCCATTCAGAGCTGACACTCTTAACTTTTCATGGCTCAGTGCAGGCACAAGAGATTACCATTTGTACTCTCTTTTTCAGTCCATCAGTTATTTTTTCAAGGGTAAGACTTCAGTAGAAATCTGAAGTATAAACCCCATGATCAGAGAGGAACCGTTTGTTTTACTTTTCAGGTCAAGTGAAATACTTGCAGCCGGTGGAATCAATAAGACAAGAGTCAGTGCATCTGAGCTGCCCAAAGGATCTGCAAAAGACACAGACAATTATTTTAATTGTAAATGTGTGAGTTGAAGATTTACACTGAGTACCAGCCCAGGCAGTAGTCGAATTTGAAGTAATACCCACTTTCATGACTGCGCGATAAATACAGTATGTAGCTGTAAACAACTGGTTTGTGTAGCTTAGCATAAAGACAAAAAAAAACAGGTGAGCCTGACAGGACATAGCTGACATGTTGTCTTGATGCTAAGCTATGCTAACTGGCGGCTGGCCTAGAGCTGACACCAACTTTTCATCACTCAGGGCAGGCACATTTAGATTTGTACTCTCTTGCTCTATCCTCATGTTTGCAATATAGACATGAAAGTGTAGTTTTCTCTGCAGGAATGCCAACAATTCCTGCAGAGCATTAACTGAGAAACATAGCTTAGCGTAGCACAAAATGTGTAAAATGTGTAAATGTGTTCATGGGTATAAAGGACATCTTCCTACCTAAACACGCCGAGCTGTCCTAATTATAAAATGTATAAAATATTGTACAGAAACTGGGGCCAAGACAATGCATTGCATGCACTGTATTCAAATAAAGTTTGTGTATGGGTGTTTATTTGTGTATCCTCTCTTAAAGCCATCAGTGAACATACCCAGGAAGATAGGATTTGCAGGTCTGATAACCAAAGTCCTTTCCATCGCACTCCTCCATGCCTTCATGTCGGTAGCCATCGCCACAGTAGGCCCACTTACATTCTGAAGTGACAAAGGGAAGGAGATTAACAGGCGGGGGTAGTGCCAGATGTAAAACAGAGCAAAAGAGGGATGAAAAGGAGAAGACATTACTAATTGCTTTGGCACTCCTCTGTGCTCAGTAATGCCAATACAGCATTTCCTCACTAATTTAATTGAACAGCCATGTAGAGAGTAGTGAGGATGGCAGGGAAAGAAAGGGTGAGATTAATGAAAGATCAAGGAAAGGTTTCACAGTGTGTACTACTTTAATCCTCTGCTAGGTGGGCTAAGGGTCGGTGGTGTACTGTGGTTAGGCTCTGCAGGGCATGTCATGAGCAGCTGGGTTTATGAAGCATAGTGTGCAGCAAAAAGCCTATCCTAGAGTAGTTCTGTTTTTAGACTCAATGTATGGTACACTTCACTGTAAATTATAGAAAAGGTGTTTGACTGAGCGTGGTATCAGTCTATAAATCATTCATAACCAATTTCTTTTTAATCTATACATCATTGGGCATTTCTGCTGTGTGCACATTCACAATAGAGGCAAGTGACTCACTGAGACAAGCATCAGTGACAATCTGGTTTCCATCATCACACTCCTCTCCGTACTGGGCCTGCACTTTTCCGTCCCCACACACACCAACTCTGTCCGGGATGTTCTCAGTGGACTGGAATGGCTGGAAAGGCTAGAGATATTTATGCAAGAGAAAACAATTATTGATTTGTCATATGAAGCACATAAAGATCTTAGACAATGACCTCAAGCTGTGGAGTTTACAGTTCAAACTAATTTAATTAGATGGTTAATTAGCAACTGTTTGTAGCTTGCAGCATGAGTAACTTGAAAATATATACAGATTTTAAAAAAACTAATGATACTGGTCTAAACAAAAAGGATGGTACCCCTTGAAAAGATAACAATAAAAAAATGATAATAATAAATAATAATTTGACCATAGGGACATGTTAAACTAAAGTGTGTTCTGTAATTAGCAAATTAGCATCACAGGTGTCTTCAAACTTGTAGTCAGTCAGTCTGCCTATTTAGAGTGTGAAAAGTAGTCACTGTGCTGTTTGGTATCATGGTGTGTACCACACAAAAGATAAGGAGAGGGTTGTCTCAGAAGCTTAGAAAGAAAATTATAGACAAACATGTTAAAGGTCACTATAAGACCGTCTCCAAGCAGTTTGATGTTATTATATATCATATTTTTCAGAAGTTTAAGGCCCACGGGACTGTAGCCAACCTCCCTGGAAGTGGCCGGAAGAGGAAAATTGATGACAAATTAAAGTGACAGATAATGCGAATGTTAACTAAAGAGCCCAGAACAACTTCCACAGACAATAGAGGTGAACTTCAAGGTCAAAGTACATTAGCATCAGATTGCACCACCTGTCGCTGTTTGAGCCAAAGTGGACTTAATGGAAGACGACTGAGGAGGATTCCACTGTTGAAAGCAAATCATAGAAAAATCATTGATTTAAATCTCAAGACTATCAAGGCACTCTGGAGAGAAATGTGCTGCCCAGTGTCAGAAGGCTTGGTCTCACTCGCAGGTCATGGGTCCTCCAACAGGATAATGACCCAAAACACACAACTAAACACCCAAAATGGCTACAAACAAAACATTGAGCTATTCTCAAGAGGCCTTCAATGAGCCCTGATCGAAATCCTATTGAACATCTGTGGAAAGATCTGACACATGCAGTCTGGACAGCTGAAGAAGTTTGCTTGGAGTGGGCCAAAATACCGTCAGGTGCAGAAGTCTCATCGAGAGTTACAGAAAACGCTTGATTGCAGTGATTGCCTCAAAAAGTTGTGCAACAAAATGTTAAGGGCACCATCATTTTTGTCTGTGCCAGTTTCATCAGTATTGTCTGATTTTCATTATATTATTATATTACTATACTTCAGTTTCACATTATTTCAGTGAGCATTGTGAGTTTTCCTTTCTTTAACAGAAGGGTAACAACTACTTTGTCCACATTACAGTTCAATTTCACAGTTACACAAAACTTCACCTGTATAGACTTCCATTCATCTTTGTCTTTAAAGTACATCATCCTTTGATCCTTCCTGAATGCTATGGCATTGTCTAAATGTAGTCGGTTCATCTCCTCCTCACTGTTGACAACAAATATCTACACACATACATACAGCTGATGAGTATCGGTTAAATCAGTACAGACGCATGCATATTCACTTTAAAAGAACATTTCTTACTGCTGGGACTTTACTGGGGCCACCCCGTTGAGTGTAGCTTCCGAATGGAGAATTATTTACTCTGTCACAGTCACAGCGACCTGGTGGACCTGGGAGACCCTTCTCTCCCTTTTCTCCTACTAAATAGAGACCTGCAACATAAAAAAGTGTATGACAAAGCTGTGTGACACACCTTAGGCCATAATACAGTAAGCTCACTGTGTGATAAATATGAATTACCTGAGGCAGGTGGACCAGGTGGGCCAGGTTGACCGTGTGGACCTGGGGGACCCGGGGGTCCCATGACCCCTGCGGCTCCGGTCTGACCCTTTATGCCCTGTGCAAACCAGGGGACATTTCAATAATGTGTGTGTGTGTGTGTGTCTGTGTCTGTGTGTGCATTCATGTGTGTGCATATGTGCAGGCTGAAAAGCTCTAATGGAAAAATGCCCCAGCCCCTATGGAAGTCTAAACTTAGAGTTGGAAGTATAGATGAGATAATGAGGAGATCACAGAATGAGGAGCACCAGGGTGAAGTGGCACAGTCAGGATGTGTATGTGTGAAAATCTGATGTTAACATGCATATTACATACTGTACAAGCCCTGACCTGTGACATGCCAAACGCACACATATTATAGTAATTTAGTTCACCAGTCTGGTCTGTCTCTGTACACTTAAAATCTGTGAACCATTCTTCCAAAATAAGCCAGAGTTAGGGGAGAAATCAGATTACTCTTCTGTTGCATGTTTACATACATCAGGTTACTTAACTTCCATGTAAACTTAATCCATGTGTTTTATTCTTGCTTGTCTTTCCTCACCTGCTTGCCTCTCTTTCCAGGTCGCCCAGTGGGTCCTCTCTTCCCTGGGACTCCTGGCTCTCCTTTTGGTCCCTGTTCACCCTGGTAGATGAGCAGAATTGTGTAATAGTCATTTAAAGAACAAATTTAAGTGTCTTAATCATTTAATTATTCTTACCTTCTGGCCAAGCATCCCAGGCATACCAATGGAACCCTGAATAAGGACAGAATGACAACCTGATGTGAGAGAAGCCATTATCTGAGGTTAGATTCTAACCAATATTCTGTTCCCTTTCTCACCCTAAGTGAAGCTATTGTAGAGAATTTAGCCATGAAATTAAATGATGAGGCTCGTTATAACACAGCATGAGTTAAGGTGCTCTTCATCAAAGCCTAACATGTAAATGGGCTGAAGGCAGTTGCACAACATGTTTTCCAAAACAATTTTTGAACTGTAATAAAAGAAACATTTTTCAGACCTTATCGCCTTTTGGTCCTGCTGATCCAGGGTCACCATGAGCCCCCTGTTATGAAAGAAAAAAGTAATATTCATTGAAGAAAACTGTTTAACAGTAACAAACATATGGGATATATAATCCTGAACTTACCTTATCTCCTTTGTAACCAGGTAGACCCTGAAAAGGCCAGATGAGCAATGCAACAATGGATCAGACTGAAGGAAATCAATGACATGTACATGACTCTTTGTGACGCTTGACTGACCTTTGTCCCAGGTGGTCCCCTCAGTCCCGGTAATCCCATGAGTCCTGGATCACCTTTCTCACCCTAATTGTAAAAACACCTATATTACTGTCTCGTACTTTATTTATGACATGCCATATCAAGAATATCAGTTGTTTGTCAGTATGTTTAATATGCAACACTGCATCACAAATGAGCCAATTTACTCAGAAATCTGTTAGTACCTGAAGTATTAGATGAGACTTACCTTGGGTCCCTCTGGGCCAGGCCACCCTGGTAGTCCTTGTTTCCCTGGTAGCCCTGGAGCACCAGTACGACCCTATAGGAACACAAACATACCAGCACGTGGTTGAACTATCAGTTTTCATGTCTAAATCCTTCATCTTTTTTGGAGCTTCCAGAGAAGGTGATGTAAAATTGATTCAGTTCCTGCTGAGAATACCTTGAAGGATTTTTTGATCATCTTGGTTTATTAAGATCACACTGGGAAACCAAATACATTACACAGCAGCCTCACATCTCTGTGCCACCTGGAGTCTCCTAGGGCTCCTGCTACACTAGCAGCATGCCCTCTTTTTGTTGACTGTCATTAAAACAGCAGCCTGTAGAGACACTGTGGGCCTTCCGCTGCGTGGAGTGATTTATCATGGAGAGCAAAAGCACTTAGAGAGATTAAAATGCAGAAGTGGAGTGTTGGAGAGGCTGGATCAGCAGGACTGGGGTCCAGTATGAGGACTAATGGAGTCAGGCCAAGGAAAGGAGGAGAGAGATGAAGAAGGACAGCAGAGGGAGAATGACAGAAAGTTTGGGATGATGGGAGTGATGTGATCAAGCATTGCTTCATGGTTACTGCAGCTACTGAGACTAATGTAGCATGACCCATTTAGCGGCTGCAGGACATACAGACAAATCACATCACAGTAACTGAGGATGCACAGGAGCGAGAAATCCAGGTGCTATCATTCCAAGGACATGTAAGATGAACCAAAGAGAGATAAGTGAGAGAACATGACATGGCAGAGGGGAGGAGCGGCTCACCTTTGACCCAGGACGTCCAATTTCTCCCTGGAGGAGGACAAATGAGGGGAGAGGAGTTGGAGGGCACCATTAGAGCAGAGAGGAGCACAAGGACATACGGGCATATACTTCTATAGCCAAACGCATTACAGTAATATATTTCACAAAATACCTTCTCTCCCTTTGGTCCTCTTATACCAGGTAATCCACTGGGACCCTGAAAAATGACAACACATTTATTTATAGCTCAGATATATGGCTATATATGAAGCATGGAGCATGGCACATTTGTAGGAAGATCAATATTCATTTGGTTTTCTTACCACCATTTATTCCATCTGCTGTCTTAAAATGGCCAGTGGATGTACAATCATTTAATCAGACTGAAAAGCAACACAGTTACTAATATCAGTTTCACAACACTGATATTTTTCTTTTAAACTAGGGCTTACCTCTGGGCCATGGGGACCTGGAGGTCCTGGGGGTCCAGACGAACACCCTGTTATCACAGGTTCTTGCTTTCCATGTTCCTCTCCTCCAGAAACACTTGACTCTAACACGGTAATGCTCTCCTTGAAACACAGATGCACACAATCCAAGGGAACCGGTTTTCAAAAAGCAGCTTACAGTGTGCATTCAAATGCATTTATACAAACAAGGTACGGTGTGAACACCTACAGGGCTTCCTCGCGTCCAGAGCTGAGGCGGTGGTGGGAAGAGTGGCGGCGGAGGTGGTGACATGAGACAACAGGGGTCAAAGCTCATCTGCTTGTCCAGCAACCTGAGCGCTAAGAGGAAAGAAGCCAACAGCATGCGCCAATGACAAACAGCGCTGAAAGGAGCGTGCAACACGTCTTCCAACACACTCACACACACCTGGATATCTTACCTTGGTGGGCAGAGAGGATGCTGTCAACATGAGTGTGACGTGAAAAGGCCCACGCAGGACACAGAAGAATGTAGAAGGACACTGCAGTTTTGATCAGATCCATCTTGCTGGTTTACTTTCCCTACAACACACGATCCAGCCTGTCACACACTCTATTTCTAGTTTACTGCACTTGCTGGCAGCTGTCACTTTTTCCCTCTTCGCTCTTGAGGGTGTCACTATTTCCTCACTCTCTCAGTTCAGTCCTCCAAAGCCCCCCCTCCTCCCCACAGCATAATAAACTTGTTGCAGCTCCACACTGCAGCAGATGCAGCCACCGCTGTAATTCCAGCCGTGCACCGCCCCTCTTCAGCCCTGTGCCAGAATTAGACCACTTACTGACAGTCATATCAATAATAGTAAGTCTGCCACAGACACAACAGTTATAATGTGCTCACACTTAAGCTGATACATGCTGGTCTGTGTTAGTGGAGATAAGAGGATCACACAAAATATGATCCAGTGTTGGACCACTAGCAGTAGTAGGTTCACTTATTAATACATATACTCGTTATTATGACTCCAAAACCTACTATTATGTCTAATTAAACGTGCATCCTAACATCCTTACGATCAAACAGTTTTAAATTGAAGCACTTCAGTCCACATCCAGGGCTTACCTTCCACTGAGACGCAGTCTGGCGGTCCTCTCACCTAAATGAAACCTGCGGTCAGCGCTACACAGTGTGGCTCCGCTGGCATTTCCAGGGCTGTAGCCAAGCTGATAAATCTGAGCCACTAATCGACCCGCTTCTCTTACTACGCCGGTCAATAACAACACAATATAGGAATGAGGGTTTTTCTCTCGGCTCTTAAAGCCTAGTAAGAGGCCACTGAGTGGAGCCAACGCAGCAGCGCAGTCCCAGCGGATCTGGATCAGAGGCGCATTAACTGCTGCGTCTTCTGTATCCACCTCAGTACAGCTGGCTGGATAACGATGGTCTCACACTTTGAATATGCATCCTTTCACTCATTTGGCACGTTTGTTGTACATATGTTACCGACGGTCTTTTAAGAAGAGAAATTGCACCCCCTGCTGGACGCGTTAGTCAAAGACAGACTCTACCAGTACCGGTGGCTTTCCACCCCAAAATGCATTTGCTTATATCTCACTGAGACGCCTATGGGCTGCACAAGCATCCTCCCCCATGTTCAACCAGTCAGTCAAAGCAGCATGAAGTTTAAAAAAAAAAACTTGGTGGCACAGTCAGTTTTTAAAACACTGGGTGGTGCAAAGCTGTTTTGTATTCTGCCTGCCACCCATATTCTCTATCCTTGGCTAAACTATACTCTCTC
>OMLM01002209.1:32675-68239 GCA_900302695.1 Helostoma temminkii | reverse complement strand
ACATTCAAAGAAAAAAAATTCATGGGTCTTATAGCTGCTCCTTTTGCAACAGTTCTCTATGGGAAAATGCTTTTTGGGCCAGTGTGCATCAGCAATCATGCCAAAGTTGCTTCACTGCCCAGTGCTGATCCCATGGGACTATTTGAACACCTCATTTTGATATGAGAACACCAGACAGATGTCGTAGACTTTGATTTTTGTCTCCATCTAGCGGTCAATCAGTATAGTGATGAAGTCAATGTAGATTTACCCATGGCTAGACTTTTTGAGGCTCATAGGTGTATTTTTATTTTCACTATTTTTTTGCACTATTTTTGCTTAGCACTGGATATATGTTGCTTTAATCATAATATAAAAGGCAATTATAGATTAGTAGTCAGTCAGCAAGTTGCTTACCATGCTCTGTTTTTTGAGCATCTGCTGTTGGCTTGATGTGGTGACTTTTACATAATCAAAATAATTTTGTTAGGCAATATATGCTTCATTTCAAGGTGTTTTACATTACATTACATTGTATATTTTTTATTTTGGAGGGGCAGAGAGACATAATTACAGGGGAAGGATGGTCTTTGTATGATTCAGCATCATTATCAGAGTAGCTTGATCCCACAACCTTTAGAGACAGCATGTAATAGTGGTGGCAGTGGTTCAGCTAAATCCAACCTTCATTATGTGGTTTATGGCATACACATGAAGTCTGAGGTCATATAGTGTCCATCTGTTTGAGGTATAAGTCTGAGTGGAAAAAACAATGCAAAGACAGAATAAATAGAAACCACTCCCATGATTTTTTTAAATTACCATTTGAGATGTGCTTTCCATCAAAATGAGAACTTTATTAAAGGGTATAAAAACAGCTGTTAGACCCTCGTGCTCATGCGTTTCACTTTAAATGTTTCTCTTTATGGTAAAACGTTTTATGTTGATATTGACATACTTTAGTAAACCTCATTGTCGGCCTGTATAGCCCCCATCATGCTTGAAAAGTTTTTCTCTTCCATTTCCACTTCTTCTGAACTGGTTGGAAACTCAAATGCTTCACCCCTGTGAGAGAAGAATACACCGTTTGAATCATTAATTATTATTCTTCCAACTCCCTTTTACACATACAGAAGTCAATATGGAATGTGTGAATATTAAACTGTTTATAAGTGGACTTTGGCTTAGAGCATGGATGACACAACACACATGTGCAAAATATTAAGATATGTTATTTGGAAGTCCATAATATCATGAAGGCTATGCTTACCAGTGCAAGTCAGTGCTCAATAATTGTTCACTGGCCAGAGTCCTGAGGAGGCTCCAGTATGGTATATTTCTTCCAAATCTTTGGGGCAGCACAGGGTTTGGTGCTTCCCGGATGTTGTGACACTTGGCACACGTTTGAGCCAACTCCCAGGATCTTCCAAACCTCTGGGGCATGTTGGGGTTTGAGTGTGGTGCCCTGTCGTCACCAGGGTCGCTCCACCTTCCGAAGCGCATGGGCATGTTGGCGTGCAGGTGGAGTGGTTTGGCAGTGGGTGGGTGGAGCTTGATGATGCTCGGGAGGCTGATTTTGCTGGTGGCTGGAGTCACATGGATGTTGAAGCTCTCAAGGTCCAAACTCTTACGGATTTCATTTTTAGTCTGGAAACATGAATATGGTGAATTTAGTTCATGATTAAACAATCAGTCAACTGACAGACAATTAATGGCAACTATTTTGATAATGAATTAATGATTTCAGTCATTTAATGTAAAACACTTCCTGGATCTTCTTCCTTTGTTGCTGTTTTTTGTCATTTATGATGTGTTTGGCTTTAGGAGATTTTTTTTAATCATTATTTTATACTGTAACAATAGATTACGTGGATACATAGATAGATGCTGATGCTGCTTGCTGTTTCTCTGTAATGACCTAGACCAAAACAGGGAAATATGATATGACTGGATATCAGATGAGATCCAATGTAATGTTTTGTAATATAAGCTGTCAGGAGAAATAAGGAGCCCCTATGTCCGAACATGATTGGTGATATGTGGCTGACGAACAAAACAAGAAGCGGGTGCAGGACATTCATATTTGCTTTATCAGGTTTGTCCCTTCACTAAATGCCAGAAATTTCAAATTCAAATTTCAGTATCTGAGCACGCATGACAAAGTAATTCTTACCTGTTGGTGTGGCTGTTTCCTCACAGTGTGTTTTCCGTCATCACTGTGCATTGATTTCCCGTAGACCTGGAGATCAGCTGCTGCCCCTTCAAGCATCAGCAGTGTTGACAGAAAAATTGTTGTCAACATGTTAACAGCAAGAGACATGTTCCTCAAAAGAGCACTGGAACACATGCCTTATTGCCTACATACTTGCTGTCCCCTGTTTAAAAGGCCCCTGAAAACATACGTCACTTATGCTGTGAAAAAGTCACCCACACGTTTTATACACACATACCATCTCAGCCTAATTTAAACTGAACACATTCCTGATTCAGTAATTATCCAGCTCTGTGGAATATATTTGAAAAGGTATGTATGTCCTAATTGGACTGATGCATGAATTTACATTTGTGTGTGTGTGTGTGTGTGTGTGTGTGTGTGTGTGTGTGTGTGTGTGTGTGTGTGTGTGTGTGAAAGCAGAATAATGAAGAAATCATAACAAAATATTCATATTCACTTTCATTATCAAATGCTTCAATATTTCCTTAATTACAATCATACATTTAACATCACTTCCCTTTTGTAACCTTTTCTACAATTCCATTCGAAACATTTAGTGTAATTGAACTTACAAATTTATTACTTTATCAGTGTTTTATGAACATGTTCCTGGACAGTGCCCTTGGTTAATTGTGAGACACATGTAGTCGAATTTGCAGTTGCTACAAAGGGGGGAAAAAGCTACAAGTCGAACACTTAGGTTTTTTGACACATGCAGTAAAATTATTAAATGGACACAATTTATTAACAAAATATTGCAGAATAAGGAACAGTGAGGTCATGGTTAGTTTATAAATGAGAACAAATGCAATAGAAGATCTGAACACACGCAGTGACTGGATGAATAAGGCAGAGTCTGGACCAGAGAGGTGTGACTCAGACTGGTTTAGTCTTGTTGTTGCACTACAGTAAACTGCCAAGGCTGGATGTATAGAAAGTCACTGAAAGTCCAGCAACAGAGTGGCACATTGCTTGTTTTGTATTTTCAGGTTAACAGTAACAGTATATAGAATATCAAACCCCAAACACAAACACTATGCATTAGCAGTCTCTCAGCTGTCCTCCTGCTCTTAAATTAAATATGAAATAATGAAAACACGCTGTTATTACAAGCTGTAGTAGTAAGAGTTTGCACTGGTAAAAAAAAGGCATTTTAATCAAGCTGGAATTAACTCACTCTGCACTATTTGTTCTTTATTTTCCCATTGTTCATTAAGAAATCACTGAAACTGAGTTATAATGAATTAGAATCTGCCCCATTTAGAAAGGCCCACACATAACTGAATTAAACATGTAGGATAATGTAATTTATTTAATATGCTTCTAATAGTGCTCAGATGTTCTCGTATCTGTCATATCTGCTGTTGTATGTTTGGTTTTTTCAAACGTTGTTGAGCATTACAAGAGGCATTTTTCACTGTTATTCATTCAGTAAAGCTACTGCATCTAGCGACTGTTGAACAATTGAGCTTTGACAAGTATTTGCAAAGCACGAGCAGAGATGATGTCACCACCATTTTTGTTTTGAAGATATCAATGCCTTATTTCGATGCACAAATGACTCACCGGAGCGATATTTATATCCTAAGCAGACAGAATGTGAGGAATGCCAGGTTTGAGACTCAGGGTGATAATGACAGCCCTCAGGGAACATTAATTTGATCCATGCGTCATGACCCTGACATTGTTGCCATTTTCCATGTTGCCACGTCCACTCCCACCTTTGAGCAAAAGGGCCATTAAAAGCATAGGCTTATTAGAGTATTTTAGCAGAAAAGTATCCAAATCACATCTGGTTTTAGTGATTCAGTATCAACCAAAAGATGTTTTTATGGCTATAGTTTCAGTCTATCTTTCTTTATTATCATTTACCTCCCATCTCTCCCCAGCTCTTCTCTTTGTGCTCTCCCTCTATGACCCTGGCCCCAGCTTGCAGACCATGGGGTTTGGGATTTACGATCCTGTCTCAGACACTTATCCAGAGTCTTATCCGTAGAGGGCTTCCCTATACCTCAAGCTCTCCCTTTGTTCTTTCCCCGAGCACTCCCTCAAAGACCTTGTTCGCTGCCACTGTAATTCTCTCTTCTTAATGTTTTTAATGTGCATTTCTCGCCACCCCGGCGGCCTTTTCATCTTTCCATTTTCCCAGTTTTGGCCTCCTCTCACTCCCCTTTTGTCTCCCTCTTCAAACTGTCCTTCTTGACTGAAATACAGCCCTGCAGTTTTGATTTAATACAACTATAGCCCTCCATAAATAACTTGCTTTTAACTGATCTCGTGTTCGTGTTTCATATATTCTCTATATAACATGTAGAATTTCCTGCAAAATCTGAGTTTTTTGTTTACTCCAGGAAAACTAATCAAGAATACAGAAACGACAAGAGAAGAGACAAAATGGACAGAAAAAGAAAGCAGAGAGAAACAGTTCACAATGACACTTGATCCTCTCCCCTGTCTGTGTATAGGATCTGGCAGTCTTCCCAGAATTCCTCTCCAGGAACAAGACACTAGTACTGTTATCCCCCTGTTGAGCTGATTTATGTCAAGTTTTATCTTCCCCCTTACTTAGACATCAACCAGGTCATCATCACAACACTTTACATGCCCGGACACTCAGCGAGGGAGACACATTTATCAAACCCTTGTGATGGGTTATAGTTTTATCAATGATCAAAACCCTTTCTGCGAGATCACTGCATTATGATGTACGGGAAGATGAGATGACGCCGGGCAGGCAGATGCACGGCCTCATACTGCAGCTCTGTAGCATGTGTGGCCGAGGAAATTCTGTTATGATTATGGCAGATGATGATGGATCCACGTCTCTCATGTGACCACATCCTATAAGTGGCCAAATAATAACACTGGGCTTGTAAAAGGTGCAGTAGGCAGATGTGACACAGCTACTTTTATTTCTTTCCACAGTAGCACAAGAGTTTTATGTTAAGTATTTAACTTGTTACACATGCTGAAGCCTGAGCATTTTAGGGGCTGCAAGAAGAATTTGACAGCTTCTCCCTGAAGTCCTCTAAGGAAAAGACAATAAATTATCCAGATTACTTTCCTTCTGGTGATAGGTAGTAAATCTGCACTAATACAGGATGAGACACTTGAAAGTCCGGTCTAAATTCTATATCTCTATATATAGTGTTTTCAAATCCTAAGGCTCTCAGTCCATTCGTTACTAATAAAGATGTAGTTGATATTAAACAGTTGAGTAACGTAGTTTTCTGTCAGCTAAATGTTACTGGAATGGTTAAAAGTACATTTGTAAGGTTTAGTACTTTAGTAATTCTAAGGAACAAAATGGTGTGTGTTCACCAAAGACAACACAATGATAAACTAATATGTGTTTTTGATAGTTTTTTTTTGGAAACAATAAAGGTATCTGGCACAGAGAAATAATAATACACCACCAGTGAAAAAAGCTGCATCAGGCTTTGGCTTCACTGACTTGGCAGTTGATTGTTATACATTAGCCTTTGAATTAGAGGAATAACCACAGAGCTTTATATTTTGTCACAGATAAGTGACAACTGATGTTGGATGTGAGGCTTTTATGCTCCTTCATAGATCCTCCACAGATTTAACTTTAATTCCTGTCTACTAATGAACTTCTCTCTTAACAAAACCCCCTTTTCACATCCTGAAAAGTGAATTGGAAGAAATAACCTCTTCTGCTTTCAGAGCCTTTTGTGACAGTTGTGTAGTTTCAGAATAAAAGCACTAGATGGCACTTGTGTATAAGTGATCATATCCAAATTTTACAATGTTGTTTGCAGAAGTTGCCTGTCTGGATCTACATCACAAACTATATTTTCCATTTAGTATTAATTCTTTTATCGCTTAATATCACTTCATTTAAGGTCTTTGTTTGAGGAAATTCATTTTACGTGGCATTTAGTCCAGAGGAGTGAGCAACATGGAGCACAGGTATCGTCCACCTGGTGGCTCTCTAGTACACTTCTTGTCTTTCTGTAGAGGAGGTGGAGCACTATAGAGGAGGCGGAGACTCGGAGAAAGAGGTTGTCCTAGATGGAAGGAGTGTCCATGCAAGAGGGAGGTGTTCTCCAGTCAACAAGGGGGTGGGGGGGTGATGAAAACCTTCACCAATCAGATTCTGTTAGATATTCACCAATCAGAGATGCAGAGGAAAGCCAGGAGAGGCAAGCAGGAAACTGAGCAAATGACCCTTGATGAGAGAAAGGGGGGTGGAGGATGGGACGGATGAGGGGAGGAAAAGAGGCCCTGGGAGAGGGGTGTGTGTGAGAAGTCTAGGTTTGGTTTAAAAATCTATCTCATAACATATGCTTTGTCTTGCTTGTTTCTTATACAAGAATGTTCCTTTTCCAATGCATAAATGCTGAAGGTCCAGTGTACAGAGACAAATAAAGAATGGTGGATGATGGAGAAGATGAGCAGCTTTGAAAAAAAGAAAAAATACTGTGATGAAAGAAATAGTAGGGTGAGACAGAAAAGATGTGTTACTGGTAAAGAAAAACAGAAAGTTGTAAAAATGTGTCTGATAACAGATTAATGTGGAACAAGATTTAGACATTCCTGCTGTTTAGGGAGGAAAAGAAAAACAAGTGCCTGACATTTTGTTGTTTTCTTTTCTCCTACTTGATTTGAATGTTTACACGGCCATTTATCTGTTGAGTGAGTTTCATGATCTTTGGGACCTAGAAACCTCTTAAAATCTGGCTACATAAATTCCTAAGACACTGGTGTCAAAAAGTAAATAAGCATCTTTTACCTCACCCCTTTTTTTTAATAGAATTAAGGGTTATTATAGAGTTATTAATGTTTGTCTGGTTCTAGCCAGGGGAGGCTGAAGTGAGAAAGAGATTCAAAGAGTAAAAGAAGCAGAAAATGAACTGAGCGAGGCTGAGAGGCAGAGAAAACACTCTTTCCCTCAGTGTTTCTTCTGACCTCTGGGGCTGTGCTCTGCTCCCAGTTGGGCGACCAGTTTGGCTTCTGTTCAGTGGGTCAGAGGAGGTCAAATGTCATCTTAGACACCCACACCACAACAAAGCAGAAAGACAGAACAGGGAACACTGCATTTTTCAGCTCACAATTTGTCGTCCTTAAAAGTATATTTTTAATGTTTTAATTTTATTCAAGCCAACTTGAAAATGTCAGACTCTATAAAAAATTTTTTTTAATTATAAGAATACAGAATTGCTTGTCTACACTCCGACCATAATGACGGGGATGTGACTGTTCAATGTTATCACTAATTGAACACATGAGACTTTCGTACAGGGATAGGAAGCATGTGTTGTCCTGATTTAGTTACTGCTAAATTTATGTTGAGCATTAGTGGGACAGGAAGCAGCAAAACATGAGAGGAAAGTATACAAAGGAATATTTCATTTCTTAGTAATAGCTGTTTTGATCATATGTCTTTGTGTGTTGTGTTTATTTGCAGAAACGCTGAAATGTGGAGTTCAAGTTAGAGAAAAAGGCTTTTCTGAAAATAAACATGACAAGCCCCTACCAGTACAAGATGTGTCAAAGGCCTTTTTTAGAGGCTTTGATTAATTATGATAAAGGCGTACTGTTATTATATAAATATGATATACAGAAATCTGTAAAATCTCTTAATCTCTTTACCTAGCATAATGAACATCCTTGAACAACGAATGAGCACAGTTTGCACTTTGATGCCAACTATGACTCTCTAACCCTGTTGAGCTGTGATGAGAAACTCATCCTCTTAATTAAATCGAGGAAAATAGAATATAACTGGTCTCTAAAAGTCCCACCATTAAAAAAAGAAATAAAGAAAAGCAAAAAACAAAACCAAACAGCTTAAATACAACTATTGAAGTGCATGCACTTAGCTGCATTCAGTTACATTATGAACGCTTGTGTTTCACTTACAGGAAGCTTTCAACCTCTGATACGTTAACTTTCATAAATTAGGAGTATACAGCAGTTACGCTTTGCTAAGTGCTCTGCTATGTGCAGTTACGCTTGCTTGTCTGAAGTCTGACTATTAGACTTTCTTTGTAAATATATTTATTTTAAATAATAATGGTTGACTGTAAGAAAAATATCTTCAAAAATGTATGATTCTGTACCTTAAAAGCTTTAACACAAAATACATTTAATAATGTGTGATATTTAAAAAAGGCCATATATTAGATAAGCCACCACCTCTAAAGATTTCTCCTCCCGACAACCAGCCTGCTTTTTTGCTAAACGAACAAATGATGAACACGATCAGAAATACTGTTGAGCAGCAAAGTAAAACCTTTTTTTCTGATACTACAAGGAAGTTACGATGGTATCCATCACTCTGACTGCAGCAGAGAGAAGACAAAGGTTAGCTGTTTACAAGTACCTCTAATGTTTTAGACATAACTTACACATAGTGACTATCCACAGCACTATCTTAAAAACACAGATTTTTAGAAATTAAAATGCTATCTGTAATTTTAGCACAAGCTTGGATTAGTAAATTATCTTTCAGTGAGTAAAAAGTAAAAGTATTAAATAAATATTCGGCACATTAAGAGCAATGACTATTCCTTTCTAATTTGCAATAAAACCATTCTCAGAGATAAAGTGAGCTGACCTGTATTATTTCTTAAGGATTTAGCTTGTAGCTTATTCAACAGAACCAACAAATCAGTTGAAATAATATTTAGATTCTGCGTCCGTCTGAGCTGCCTGAAGGCGCCTTTATTCATTTTTATTCATTACTTTAACAGATAAATTATGTGCGGGAGAAGCAACAAACATCCAAAGGCCAGAACTCAAACCGCTGATGATGCGGTTACATATTTAAAAGTGTTATATATCATGTAGCCACTTCTTTTTAAGTGGAAAGCTAATAAAGTGCTTTGAAACAGAAGAGAAAAACTATCAAGTTTGACTAAACAGAATGAGACAAGCACATGCACTTCAAAGCAGCACTCAGGTATAACAGTGTCCATATTGAGTTCCTCTGTATTCCCACATATGCATGTGCTCAGTGTAGAGTCATGGGCGCAGCCAGTTATGTGTGACTGCTATCCTCTGATGGTTTGTGATGGCTCTGCTGTAAAAGCATCCCCACTTCATCCCTCATCTCCCCTCCCTTTCCCACTCTCTCCTCATGCCATTCCCGGCAGCTAGAATTGGAGTATACAGCGTGTGTGTGTGTGTGTGTGTGTGTGTGTGTGTGTGTGTGTGTCTGTCTGTGCGTGTATGTGTTTCTGTCTCACACAGGGAACTAGATCCGTACCATAGCTTTCAGCACAGCCTGTAGGATCCCCAGAGTTTTGACAGAAGACGGAATTAAAGGGATGGAGACGGTGAGAGTCCAATTTGACCTCAGTGGAGCTTTTCACACACACAGACACACAGACACACAGACACACACACACACACACACACACACACACAGACACACACACACACACATACACTTAGTGTAGTGTAGCACTGAGTGGTAGGGACAGCTGTGGGATAGTGACATCATCTTTAGTTGCCGGCTGGAGTATTTGATCTGAGTTGTGGGGAAGATTGAAACTGAAACATCAGACTGCTCTGTGGACTCACATCCCCTGCCAGAAAAACCCTGTGAGTCTCAATGTGTGTGCTTGTACGCACGTCTGACTGTGTGTGTGTGTGTGAAGGTTTAAGAGCACCAATAAAACCACAACACTGAAGCATATTCCTCTTTCTCACTCTGTGTCTGCCTCCTGTAGTCTCTCTTCCTCCCTGCCTCCCTACTGATTGATGCATTGTATATATTCCTTGTGGTAATCAGATCCTTTTCTTCCAGAGGTTGCTGTAAATACAGACTGCTGAAGTGCCAGCCTGCCAGGGAGACAGGCTGACTGTCTCTGGTGGGGATTTAGCCTGTGCTCTGAAGCCTGGCATCGTGCTGTGGAGGCCCCTGAGGGCAGGAAGAAACACATGATGCCTCCTTGTGACGAGATCAGTCCACGCTAATGGTGTGTGTGTACGTGTCAGAGACGGAGGAGTCATCCAAGGGCTGTGTGTTAGCAAATATGTGCAGATTCATTAGACATCTGATTTGATTTGAACAGTAAATTAGCTGTTATGTGGAAATGAGTGGAACAGCGAGGTGTTGCCCTGATGTGACTTTTTACGGTTCGGTGACAATAACATGTGCGCACAAATGCATAGTGTTGAGTTTGAATGCCACCCCTTTCTAAGCCAATGGTTGCACAGTAAGAGCATCACTAAAATCTCCCACAACCTTCACGTAAAACATCCATTGCTACCTTGTTTGTGTCTCTGTGTGTATATGCGTGTGTGTGTGCTTGCGTGGTTTTAGACCGTAAGTCAGAGCATGGGAAAAACTGAAGCCTTAAACAAAAAAAAAAAGAGAAACCACCACCACAAACACCAAATTCCACAGAGTCTTTTAAACAAAACAACATGTTAAGACACACAAAGACATATGTGCACACACACACACAAAAGCATTTATGAATGTTTATTAAATCATGTGAACTGATGTGCTGACTATGTAGGGCTATACAACGCTGTAGATTTCAGTGCAGACAGAACAACATAATAACCACCAGAATGATAATGATGAATACACGTAGTCACTTCATACAAATTGTTTTATTTGAATTTACTGTAACATACGTCTGCTGTGAACACTATAATTATTTGGAAAAAGTGATGGTACACTTAGTAGGTTTCTTTGTAATTTCATTCAGATTACATGGTCTTCATTTGTGGGACTTATCTGGATTGTAAAAAAATGAAACGTGCTATATCAAAACACCTGCTCACATATTTGTCAACTGATAAGTGAAAAGTAAAAAAAAAAATTGTGTGATACTCAGCACTCAGCAAAGAACCTAATAAGTTGACCACAAGTTTACTATTTTGTCCTATTTGCAAGTTTTTAATATTGACTTTACATATGTCACCAACAGATAAAATAAAAATTTCTTAAAAATAGTATAGTATAATGTAGTATAACATAGTATAGTTTCATTACTTTGAATGTAATTTGTGTTCCTTCAGTGAAACACAGCTAGCTGTTTTGTGTTAGTTCAATAAAAATAATGTAACACGCAATGATATTTTAGAAAATAGTGTTTGTTCCAGCAGTCTGTATAAGGCCTCTTCTTGTTTTGGCTTAACAATACCCCTGTGCACAGAGTGAGCTTCACAAAAAATTGTTTTCTGAGTTTGCTGTGGAAGAACATGATTTGCCTGCAAAGAGCTGAAACAAAAGCAGGGCCAACAACAACTTTGGGATGAACTGGAACTCAAGCCAGGTCTTATTGCCTCGATTTAGTGCCCGATCTCATAAATGCTCTTGTGCATGAATGTGAGCAAACTTTTTTGGAGAATGACAGCTGTTGCAGCACCATAACAATGAGTATAGTTTTGTAATAAGCAATCCTCATGTTAGTTATGGATGTAATATTTAGGAGTCCACATGCTGTTGGCCATGTAGGATATCAACAAAAGATTAAGCTCTACGTCTATCATAAATCTATGTTTATTTATTTTTTAGTTTAGTGTTTTTCACTGTCATGCCTATAAAGCACATTACCAGCGAACTGAATTGACACACTAAGAATCAAGAGAGTAAGAAACAAAGAGACACAGAAAAAAGGCTAGCAAAGGGCTACCACCCACAGGAGCAGACAGGACACACTGTCTCACTCTGCAGAAAGTCAGCATAGACACAAAAGGTATAAAAGCCATCTGGGCTAGGCGGCTACGCTACATCCAGAGACAATAGGGGCTCATTCACGCAGTCCAGCCCAGCCAGGACCATCTGCTTTTAGTGAGAGTGAGTGGGAGAGGGAACCCCCTGTACCTCCAGGCCCCCCACAGTCCCAAAATACAGCAGGCTAATAGTCTGAAATCAGCATAATATTAAAATTAGGTTATGAAAATATGAATGAAGTTGAGCCACTTCACAAGATGAGCCAACACAATGGAGGTAACTAAATCAGGAGTGTGAGGCTGTGTAACCCCTCTACACTGGGAACGAGAACACGTGTGGTGTTTTTCTGAGCGACAATGGTGAAAAGAGAGCAACTGTTACAACAGCAGGCGAGAAGACGGCAGAAAGGGAATGTAGATGCATGCAAACATGTACACATACGACACGCATGCACACACACAGCAACATAAGAGCAACCATTCATCATGTAGTGAAAAATAAAACAAAGACAGGCGTGAGAGCAAAATAAAGACACTGAGACCAGAAGCCTTTGACTTGTGTTTCATCTTGTGTACACTGCTTAGCAGACATAATTGTTAAGCTCAGATGTGTAATGATTTATGGAGATGCAGATCTCTCCCTAGGTTGGAGAAGTCTGTACTTAAACATGGTGGATATTCATGTAATGAAGTCATGCCAAGCCGTAACATGACTAAGCATAGAGAGAGAGTTTAAAATACAGTGTGCAACATGCAATCATGCAATCTATGAGCAACTATTACTCAGTAAGAGACCCGCTGTTACAGTTTTATGCTTATGAACACAAAGTGGAGCTTTAAGTCTGTAGTTAAACATCATAGCAGACTAGAGATACACCCAAGTCTCTGTGTATGATGTGTAAAGTGAAATATGTTAAAGGTATGTGTGGGGTGTTGAGGAGCAAGACATTTCTCATATGATCTTCAAGCTGATTACTGTTACATGATTTGGTTTGTCACATATTTCATTTCGTCAATGAAATGTCCTTGCTTTAATGCATATCTGTGCACTAACAATCACCGTGTATCATATGGAAGAGGTTGTTCATAGTGACAACCACACAGAGAGCCTCAACTCGTCTTCCAGATCACTGCTTCCTGTTTCACGGCATTTAGTTTTACTGTTTTGGTTTATTCTACTGCTCTTGACAGTGTTATGTTTCAGTAGGTAACTGTTTTCAGCTAAAAGCTCTGCTACACCAACTGTAAGCTTCCACTACATGGCAGCCAGATACAATTATCTAATAGATAGCCACTGAGTGGAGCATTTAGCTGTTAAATAGACAGATTTTCCCCTGAGAATCTCATGAAAACCAAAACAGAGTAGAGACGTGACTTAGTAAATACTAATGTTGCTCTGTTTCCTGGATGTGTAAATAGATTAGCAAAGCTCTTAAGGTGGTAAGATATCATTGTTATTTACAGTTTCTCAATCTGGAAGAAAAAATCATTAACAAAAAAGATGACTATTAAAGACTTGCATCATTTTCAGCCTTTGTTTTTATAGGCATAACCACTGTCGA
Source organism: Helostoma temminkii (assembly GCA_900302695.1). NCBI lineage: Eukaryota > Metazoa > Chordata > Actinopteri > Anabantiformes > Helostomatidae > Helostoma > Helostoma temminkii. The sequence goes on along the minus strand of OMLM01002209.1, from coordinate 54,823 downwards.
AAACACACAACAGTCGTTAAACCTGTAGACCGCTATTTATTTTAACAACTATTGTTAAACTGGATGAGACACTGTGACAACATGAAGTGTTTGCTCTTTACAGATTTCACTGTCAACACTGTCAGCTCAAAGCGTTTGCGTATCTGCTCTGTTTACTGTGGGTGACTGTGCAAACAGGTTAGCAAATGTTTTAGGCCTGTGCTTAAACGGCTTAGTGAGGATTGTACATAGTTGTGAGTGTAAACTTAATTTACAAGAATGCAGCTCAAACACAGACAGGAAAATACCTGAGTTAACTCCAAGATGTTCAACATCAAGCCAGTCACTGTTGAGAGATCTCCTGTCAAAATCTCTGCCTTCCGCTAATGAACGGTTTTGTTCTCAAACACAACCTGGACTGAAAATGTGGAAATTCCCCTCAGCCGCTGACAGACGGTTGTCAGAGATCTCAGATTAATGGAGTCTCTCAGTGAGCTCATTCGCGAAATTTTAACATCTCAGCCTCTGGGTTTAGATGGCCTATACGTGGTTAGAGGTTATCACAGGACCTGGAAACTAACAAATGCATTGGTGTAACCTGAACTTATAAATATTCTTTGTTACTTCTTCAGTGAAACCAGACCCAGATGAAATTACCGTCTATCATTCACTGCTGGTGTTATCTTTTCATCTATAGTGCATATTATGTGATAAATTATTCTGCAAGCAAGTGATTTGTTACTACACAGTATATTGTGTCCTGGAAGGATTATGTTTGTTGTATTATGTGTCTGCATTATATCACTGTCTGCAAAGGATGATGTGGTAATGAAAAGGAACACAGGCGAAGTGCCTCATGTCATTTCACTTTGTATTCCAAGACATTTTGCTGGCAAACATCAGCAGAGTAAAACGTTTTGGAAGGAAACTTTTCACATCTCTGACATTTTAAGAAGCCAAGCCAAAGCAGCAGAAAGGCTAAAGGGTTAAAGTCAAACAATATTTGCTGTACTTTGTCAGGGACAGCTATCTAGCTAACTGTCATTCAAGGCAAATTCTATTTAATTTCACTTGAGTTTATTTGTATAGTGACAAATCACAACAAAATCATTTCAAGGTACTTCACAACGTAAGGTTTAAGATCTTACGGCATACAACAATACAACTATATTAAATTATATAGAAAACACACTTGAGCAGCACTAGGAGACAGTGGAGAGGAAAACCTCCGTTTAACAGAAGAATCCTGCAGCAGAACCAGGATCAGGGCGTGTGGTCATCTACCTCGACAGGTTGGGGTATGTGGAAAGGAGCAGAGAAAAGGAGGACAGGAACAGGAAACAAAACAAAAAACAACAAAAGTAGTGATATCTTGCGAGCTCGTAGTAGTATTCTGCCCACAGACAGAGCCACGAAACGATTAATGAAAGGTGTGTTGACGTAATTTACTCACACCATGTTGTGATAATGGTGCTGCAAGTGACTGATCAAATCCACTGCCTATATGACCTACTAATATAATCATATCACTGTTTTTGATTTTGTATTTTTTGTACTTTTGTATTTTGTTTGGTTTAATTGTCGGACCAAAACAAGTACCATCTTAACTTTAAAAGGATGATGATCCCACAAATAAAAGAATTTACAATATCTAGGTAAAAGTGATAGTAGATAATTGTGATAGTGGATGTTATTAGTTTGTCCAAAACGCTGTTGTTCATCACTTTTCTTTTTCTTCCTCCTTCTTCATCTCTCTCCTTCTCCATCATATTTGAGTGATTTAACACACTTTTTAGCCAAACAGGGTGTGACATACTTTCATCCTCTCTCTTACAGTTCATAGTTTAGTTTACAGTTTTTTTGTTTATATACCAGAAACAAATGTTCTGAATATGTTAAGCAAACTACTGAAATATTTGCTGGACTCTGAGGTAACATTTAATTGGCCACAAAGACGTGGTTTCAGCCTCTGACGTGCTTGTGCCCAGGGTCCCATTGTGTCATAGTCCATCTATGGATGGAAGTCATGACCCTTCTGAGGACATTCCTCTATATTTCAAATCATCATGTTGTACTGTGTGGTAATTGTACTGTGGCAGTGAGTCTAGAATTTAATTTCTTCCCATGATGACAGTTGTGGGTACATGTTAAACATACTGGCTAAAAGAACTGAATTTGTTTGTTTATTGTTGCTCAAAGTAACAAGAATCCTTGATGCTTCCTATTGTTGTTTGGTGCTAAAAAATCCAGAGTTTGAAATTATTCCTATGTATTTACTAGTAGCTAATCTGTCATACGTGTTCATTCTTTCAGGAAAAGTCTCTTCATCTCCCTCCTTCTCTTTCTGTCTAACTTCTGTGAGCATGTGTGTGCACCCGTAGGGCAGCAAGAGGTTTCTGACAGGCTTTGACAGGTACAGCATGGTGGCAGACCTCCCAGCTGTCAAACAAACAGACAAACCAAAGGAAACTAGAGAAAAAGTGCACTGATGCGAGGAGAGTGACTGACTGGTAGATGAGTAGACTGGGTACATAAAACATGACTAATAGAAAACATTAGAATAACAAATTATCTTCTGCCACTCCCCATAAACGTAGTTCCCCAGTCCTATGTACCTTTTCTTTACCCCCAGTCGCTGTATGAATTCTCACTTCTCGCTGCCTTATCTCGCAACACCTGGCCCTCACCTGGACAAATTGTAAAATTACACCAGCCAGTTGCCTTACGAAGGTACATACACCCTGAGTTTTATAAACTTGCCTGAGCAGGATGAAAGTTGATCTGTATGTGCACAGACCTGCTACCATGTGTGAACATGCAGTCAGAAGATATACAGACATAGACGCAAGAGGAGAATTTGGGTAACATGATGGAGAAAAACATATAGTGAGCATTCAAGAAAAAGTAATGGCATGGGTAGAGTAGGTTGGAAAGAGAGAGCTGTTGACAGTTTAGCTGGAGTGTGCTGTCAGGACCTGTCACCTTGGCAACCAGGCCTGTATTTTAGTCATTAGCTAAAGAGAGAGACCGAGAAAGGCCCATGGCTTCTAACCTCCTGTCAAGCTCAAATGCAGACACAGCCACACACACACACAAACGTACACACACACACACGGCAAATTCATCCTCACTATTCTTTTAGTGCCACTGATTTCACTTGACTTACGCAACCTGTTTATGTTTGCTGTATGTGAGACTGCAGCAGCTCTCCTGGTATGTACGTATGTAACAACAGCTACACAACGTCGTGAGAAACAGCTTGTTTCTGTGTGTGTGTGAGTTCTGATGCACACAGGTGTGTTTGGCCATATCTGTGTAAAAGCATGTGGGCGCGCTGCTAGCTGGACCATTTTCTACTTCATATCTGTCACCATAACTCAGCAGGAAGAATACGAGATCACAGCAGCAGCCGATGCAACGTCACTGTGCACAAAAGACAGGATGGACAGATGAATAAAGAAGGGAGGCACTGAAAAGTAGTATCCGGAAAGATGGATGGTCCAATGGACGGATGATTTAAGTGACAACAGAAATGACAGATGCTGTTGGATAAATTGATGGATTGATGGATGGAAGGGCAGTAATAAAGCAACAGATAGGTAATATCTCAGGCAACAGTAGAACAGAGACTTCGCATTTAGCTAGAGAGTGATGAAAACACACCAGATTTGACTGATAGTGTTGAAAGTGATGTATTTTTACACATTTTCTCAACCTGAAGCCTGACATGTTGACAGCTTCTGAAGTAAATGAGAACCAGCATCTAAACTAGGCCCGGCTCTCTGTCTGAGAGTGGACTTCCGATTTCTTCTGCTTGACTGGACGGGCAGAAAGGCAGGATGGGTCTGGGGGGGGGTCTGGCATTCCTTTGCTTCCTCTCAATAGAGCCATCTAAAGGCTGAAAGGGGTGGATTCCCTCTCTCGCTGCCTCACCCTGACACATCTATCAATCCTGCAATTGAAAGGCAGGACAAAAAAGCAAACGCAAAGCACTCAGAGGCGCGCACACACACACACACACACATTTCCTCTCAAACACACACAAATGACTGAGGACAGGGTGTGGAAGTTTAACTAACACATCTGTACTTCATAGTTATGTTCAGTGGCTCCAACCCTCATAAAGCTTTTGTCAGTGTCTTGCTGTGAGTGTTGACGTCTTGCTATTTATGTCTGTGGTGTTGTCCATTTGTATTTGCTGCTGTCTTGGTTTGTTGTCTTTTGTCATTTGAGACAAACTATCTTGTATAAGCTGTAATAGTTATCACTTGTGATACATATTTATTGTGGATCCAACACACAGCAATTACATCACACAGAGTCAACATTTATAATTGTTTAAATGTCACGAGGAGGAATCTAGTCATAAATATAATTTAAACACCTTCTGTATGACTGGAAATTTGGTTTATTTATTTGACTTGAGCTTATTCCAAGAAATTGATTTATTGCTCCCTTTTGAAAAGAAACAACAGAGTAAGGTGCACTAATCCTACAAATCTAACACATTAATGTTGTATATTTCACTACTGCACATATGAAAAACTCTTAGCACATTACATCTGATAAGTTGCCTAAAGTGGTGTCATGTTATGGTGTGTTCACACATGCAGATATAAAGTAGCTGGCAGTGCCTGGATTCAGGTGAATGTGTAATTCTGGCCTGTGTTGTACTGAGCATGTGATTACCATCCTTTCTTCAGACTGGACAGTTGTTTGTATGTGACGCTACCACACACGCCAACAATGGTTGCAACAATCAGCTTCTTATGATTAGCTGTCACCCATTTGTAGCTGAACTGTTTCAGACAGTATGTATATAAAACTGATCCTTTCCTCGCAGTATGACTGGGCTCCTGTTGAATCTGTCAAACTTTAATAAGCGATCATTGCTGCAAAGCCAGATCTGATGGTTGGCCCTAATCATCCATCTGAAAGTCAAGTAACTCCAGGTTACCTTATCTGCAACAAGCATTACACCTGAATCTTCAACCAGACTGTAAGTGGCTGAGATGTACTGCACATAAGGTAGCAGGTTCTGGCCAGGATAGAAGTGTGCATGGCATAAAGTATGAATCAAAGTATTTCTGTTTTTTTTATCATTTTAGCGCTGATCTCTACTGCAGTGAAACTAAACAGTTTATTCATTAACAATTATAAACAAAACCTATATCATATACATAAATCCAACTTAATGAAGGAACAGGGAGCATTAGCTACTGAAATGTGAAATAACACAAGAAAGCACTGATGTAAAATGTGCAGCAAAATACAGTAGCTCCTGTAAGTGACATGTGTCACTATACTACATGTGTCTATAGTCCCAGTAGCAGTAGTCCAAGTGTCCATAACATAAAGGCAAACAGTAGCAACATCTCTAGTTCATAGGTCAGAGGTCATGAAAGTGCTGTCATCATGTAGTATTAAACGTAAAAACACAAAACTTTTAGTTGTTATATTTTCTATTTAGAAATGAGTTCTACTGCACAGTTACAGTTCGTGCTCTTTGGTGTTTAGAGGAATTGTTCAGCATTTTACTGATTTACTGTCTGTTTGAAGTAAAGACATCAAACCAACTTAGCTGTCATTTTTATGCGCAGGGACAGATTCATTGTTTGCAAGGGGTAGGTGACAGCTATAGCTGCAGTTATCACTTTTTAATCTGAAGATAAAACCGATTTTATCTCTATACTTGTCAAAAGAAGTTGTGCAACCTGGACTTTTCACTTGTCACACAGTGAGTTTGATGCACATGCAAATAGTCATCTGCTCCTTTTTCTTCTCTTCATTTACACACACACACACACACACACACACAGAAGAAATGTAGACATTTCAAAGATGTTGACTAGTGCAGTTATAGTGAAGCTTTGTGAGTTTCTCTCATGTCAGTCTGCACCTCACAGCTGTGGGACAAGAGGTGATGAAAGCTTAAAAGATACGGTGTAATCTAGCACACATATCCACAGACACACACACACACTTTCAAACCTGCATATCCACACACTGTAGGTAAACACAAGCTCAAGTTTGTGCACTCTTTGACACACGTCCGCTGACCCTCGAGTCTCGTCCGCACACAGCATTCAGGTCTCTTATTCATTAATCTTCATTTCAACACACACTCTGGCTGCCGTCAGCACATATGCTCCCAACAATCACTTGGCACTGTGCACTCTCTCTCCCTCCCACACACACACATAAACAAGCTCTCAGAGGGTGAGATCTGATTGCTGACACTGATATCAGGTCTCCTCCTGCTGCTGAGCTGTCCATCTGGCTGCCCGATCAGAAGACAGAGTGGGGTCCTCACAGTGGGGCTCCTGTCACTGTGCATTAGGAGAGGGCTGACGGCAGATCTGAGCTGACATTGAGGATAATGTTGGCATCAACAGAACCCTTTGGTGCTGGTATCACATCAGGATTACGCTGGAACACGATGACATCTGAGGTGGCCAGGTCGTGTTGTTTTGAGGGCACAGCGTTCCCCAATGATCTGACAGATCTTTTCCTGGATTTTGCAGTTTGGGCCAGGTCCAGGGGACAAATCCACGTTGTGTGTATGAGCTAATAGTGGATGAAACTTTGAGAAGCTAGGACGCCCTACTTTTAGCCAATGTCCAAAACTACATTTGACAAGCAGTGCTAGTTTATTTTTTTCATTTGATTTCTGTGGTCTGATCATTGAATTTTACTAAATCAAATCCAGACCTTATGAAACATGTCATGTTGGTAAAAATCATGTAGCCCACACAGATCAAGTGCCAATCCACTCAATTTTTACAATGTTGTTTACAAAGATCTCAAAATAGTTGGAGCCCTTCGTTTGTTTGAATTCAGTTTGTAACAGGGATGACTGAATCCAGTCTTCTCCCAGGCTCTGATTCACTACAACAGAGACAAATAAACTCCAAGTCTGCGTTTGGCCAAGCAAATCAGTGCTGTTGAATGATTCAATCCCACGGTTTATTATGGTTTTTACGCCATGCATTCCAAATGAAGGACTGAGCACGAACAGTCATGTAGGAAAAAACAGGCACTTGTGCTTTGTATATTTCTCTCCCCGTGTATGACTCCATCAATAAGCCTCTTGTTGTGAATGATAGATTTAATGTCTCCATCACGGTGCTCTAATAAATGCAAACAATGCTCCAATCTCAAAACATGCCCCTTATATGTTATTATATCACTGACTGTTCATTCACAAATTGCACTGAACAGAGAGGGTTTTGTAGGTTGCAGTATTTTATGCCAGTGTCCCCAGCTGTGCCTTGGCTGTCAGTGAGACATTTGGGGTGCTGGCTGGGGGCGACAGGAAGGTTTAGGTGTTGTAATCAAACTCCTTTTATTCCCCCAAGGCTCGTTACTACGCTCAATTCTGCACTAATTGGCCAGCAAGTCACATGGCAACCGGGGACCCTGTCTGCCCAGTAACCTCAAGAGAGAGACCAGAGGAGGAGAGTTTTATTATTTTCAATTTGTAACAATATATAACCTTTAAGTTGATTTTCTGGGCTTGTACAAAAGCATGCATCATGTCAAATGTAGCTGTGGAAGCAGCAAATGGAAGAAATCCTATTATTGTGGTCCAAATGGAAAAACACACACTGACTTGGAAATCTAGCCATCAAAACTTCATTATTATCTTGAAAAACAGACTTAATGACTGAGGGCATAAACATTTGCCTAGCTGTCGGTTGACAATAATGGATAATGTGTGTTTTCCTAAGATTTCTCCAGGATATTACAGATGGATTTTGACACCAAACACATTACGGCCAGGTACTAAAGATAATTAAGTGTAGCACATAAAGTTGGGTGATGCAACTGTGGTTTTTCAATAATTAGAACTGGAAGATAAACAATCTTCCGTTATCTGCCTTTCTATCTCTCTAACCACTTCCTCCCTCATCTGTCCCCCTCCTTCTTCTTCAGTCTTCCTTGTTCCCTGGGTGCCTCCCTTTCAGAGGTTTATGGCTTGCAGTTCTTTTGACTGTTGAACCGTTACCCCAAAGAGCAACAAACCGATCCGTGGTCACACTTTATAAGCTTTCAGCTGAACCTCACTCCTCTGCCAACAGGTGAGGAATGTTTTCATTCACCTATCTGCCTCCCTGTGAGTGTCTCACAAACACACACACAACTGTTAAATGCGTCTTTTTCTCTGCACCTGGCCTCAGCACTTTAAAGATGAAAGGAAAGGGACACAAGAAGACACAAGATGGAGAGGGGGAGGAGGACGAGAAATATGATCCATCACCTTCCTTTTCTGCTCTGGTTCCCTCAGTCCTGTTGAGCATCTTTGAATCGAAGTGGACATAAGGCCATATCAAGCATCTTCCAGTGCCTGACTATTTGTAGTATAAGTACTACATGTAATATATGTATTGAAATTTTACATTACTTTTACTTTTACTCCACTACATTCATTTGATTTGGTTACTTTGCAGATATTGATGATAGGTGATTTTCATGCGACATCACACCACTATAGTGCTATAGAGAACTGCAGTTGGAGGGCAGATAGTGATAGTGATTTCATTGAGGGATTTCATCACTATTGCAACTGTTCAAACCAGCTGTGTTCTGCATAGTTTAAGTTTGCTCAAATTAATCCATTTAGGACTGGTGTAGTTTTTTTCACTAGACTAGGTAAACTTAGTTAAATAAACAACAGTAACATTAAAAAAAATATAATGTCCGACGTGTCATAATTTTCTGTCTTACGTTCTCTGATAATATTGTTTAAAATAGCACAGTGTGTGTTTTTCTCCTTCTCGTCCATTCTGCTTTTCACCTCATGCCCTCTGTCTGAGTTTCGGCCACATAATAGTTAAATGATTGCAAATGACCTATTAAAACAGTACAGCAGTAACATTTTTTACAGTCCGCAGCTTTCCTGCTGGTCAGTTTTCCCTTTACTGTCAGGGAGAACGGTGTGTCACAGCTATCTGTCCATGGCTTTACTGGAGGTGCCTGTGATAGGCTGCCACTGGCTGATTATGACACTCTGGCTCAGAGACCATAACACATCAAATACTGTACAGTCTTTCACGTCAATTCCATGCTGCCTTAAATGTCTGGTTGGAATTAGCTTGACATGTCTTTTGTGAACTACTTAATCTCTCACATACTGCTTGTAACATTATCTGTGCATACTAGCTCATATCTAAACAAATGACAGGCACTGCATTGGTTCTGTGTTTGGAACCCATAAGCATTATGGAAATTTATTTTTTTTGCTACGGGTATGCAGTACTTTCAATTTTGAATTTGGTTCTAATTTGTTTTGGTAGTTTTGGTTCCCAACATTAGCCTGTATTTGATAAGTAACTAATTACCTTTACTCAAGCAGTTAAGCACAATTTTATGGTACTTGTAATTTACTGGAAAAATTCCAATTTATTTTAGTTTAAGTTTTACTCCTCTACAAATCAGAAGGAAATATTGTACTTTAACTCCACTAGATTGATTTTGCCAGCATTAATTACTAGTTACCTTTTGCAGATAAACTTATAAAGTAATAACATTCTGATGTATCATTTACAGATTAACCCCTTGTCAGTACATAAATTGGTTAAAATCAGCCCCACCTTTACCAACTGCTGTTTTTCTGCCACAGTCTGTATGTAACATCATATTCTATAATAATATTTTCACCCTTGACAATTTGTCAGACTAATCTGGGCTTTTAAATTTGTTATCAGAAGCATCAAATTCTTTAGTTTAGTTTTCTTAGTGGAGTTATTTTACTTTTGTACTTTAAGTAAAATTTAGATCATCGCTTTATGTAATTTATTTACATTGGCTACTACTGTCTCTTCCTTCCTTTTTGTCTTTCACCATACAGGAGCTCAGGAAGCCCTTTCACTGTTAATCAGGTAAAGAAATGTTTGAAGTTCAAGCCTCATCTAAAATCTTACTCAGTTTGGCTTTGTAAATCACTGGATGCTAACTCTCTGTGTTGATCCATATTAACAGTGAATTTGTTTGCGACTGTGTGGCTGATTAGTGTATGTTTGATGAAGGCTTAAATTTCTTGCTCTGACTTGTTGCCCACCCAGCACCCATCAGGGGTAGCTGCTAACTGAAGAGAGGGATTGTGGGAAAACTGGGGATCTAGGGTTCGATGTGTCACCATTGTTCAGTGTCCTTTTTCCTTGCTGCCCGTCTACACACACACACATATGAAAATGTCCCAGCCATCAGCTTGTATGGGGCATCAGAGTTCTGACAAAGACAAGCTGGCCCAGCAGTCTCGATTTTAACAAGCTCCAGCTGAGGGTGAACATAGGCCACCGTGAATGTGTGTGTGTAGGCTGGTGACACAAGGCAGCCTGTATATGTGTCTACTTCTTCATTTCCTGTTTCTGTGAGGCGGACTTGAGCCTCAGAGAACATGGCAGCACACCATTGGGGGGCAAATGGGCCTGTTGTGAGTGGGTCAGTGTGTGCGCTCTCTTACCAATGGGAATGAAAAGGAATCAATCGCACTTGTTGGTGATTGAGCCAAGAATCCACCCCTTTGCTCTCCTACCTCTGCCTCTTCTCCCTCCTCCTTCTCCTCCTCAAGCTCTCCTCAGCTGTAAGTGATTAAGTTGAGCCAGAGGGGCGGGTGGTGGTGGAGTAATGGCTTCCAGAGACCCCGACTCCCTGGCTCTGTGCAGCACGAGGGCTAATCAGGAGTGACGGCTCAGCCCGTTTGGACAGTGTAAAGGCAGCCCCACTCCTGTCATGCACAGACATGGACAGCCACCCTCCCATCTCCCCACCTCTCTCCCTTCACCACAGGACCCGCACTGCTAGGCTGCTAGTCCCTACCACAACCATCTGACAGAGAAATGGTGGGTAAGAAGGAGGAGGGGAAGAGGAAAGGCAAAAAGGAAGAATAATTCAGGTAGATTTGATGGTTGAGAAAGGGAAAAGACAGCCAGAGAGTATCCCACAGAGAGATACATGTAAGGCCTGTGTACAGTAGAGCGGTTGATGCGGTGTGTTGGTTTCATGTTTGTGCGTGCTTGTGTGTCAGATTGACTGTGTGTGTTTAATGGAACCTCTGAGCAACTGAGGAAACCCATCATGTTCATTTAACAGTACAGATCTCAGGCAAAAGCAATACTGAGGTTACCATGCCTATGTGTGTCTGTGTGTGCAGTGCATGTGTGTGTGTTTGTGAGGGTTATGATGCGGTCTGCTGATTTGTGCTGTTTCCACGGTGATTGGTTTCCATCACGCGTCCGAGGGCTAAACCATCGACAGTGCTCTCTCTTTCCCCACGACCCGACTTCTTTTCATTTTTCAATTTCACTTTCATCAACTGCTGCCGCCTGTGTTTTCATTTTTCTATTTCCAGCCGATGACAGAAAGTGTGTGAAGTGTGAAATTAGAAAGAGCGTGTGTAAATAATGGCGTGTAACAGGGAGAACACACACGTGAACGAATGCACATGAAGACACACGTACAACTATTGCATAAGCCATGAGACAAAACTTATTACATTCAAATTGAGCGATGAGAAAAGTGAACAGAATACTGAGACTTGCCTCCCAGTGACATAATTACAAACAGAAGATGATAGTGGGAATCGTTCTTATTAAATTTTTATCAAGTGGGGATTCTGAATATTGTGCATAACATGCAAAAAAAAGCCTTTATCACTGTATGGCACTGACAGTCATTCTAAGCAGAGTTCAAGTGTGTTATTTCGTCCTTTTGGGGTCTGTCTGTGAGGGAGCCCCTGTTCTATGTCGCACTTAAGCACACACACATAAAAACACACACCTTGTACCCCCACCTGGGTTTAACTGTCTGACAGAGTGAGATGTTGGCGCCATGGTGGGCTTGAGAAGGAGGTCAGGGGCGCAAGGGCAGTCAGGTCCCTCAGATGTCCATCAAAATGACAGGTACCCCTGCCTTAAAACTCCCTGACCCACCCCACAACCTCCTTTCCCTCCCTTTTGCAGACAAACACACATGTGGAAACACACACACACACTGAAATACCAGGCCTAAAGAGTAGCCCCGCAGCGAACGAGACCAGCTCTCCGCAATTAGGACATTCTGCGGCCATGAAATCATTCTGAAAATTAGCTCCAGGAAGCAAGTGGAGGGAGAAAAGGGTCCTAAAGACAGACAAAAAGAAAGGAAAAAAATTAGTGAAAGAAAAAGGGTGAAGTTAGGGGAGGAAGAAAGTGTTCTGGATCTCCTCAGCAGTCAAACAGACAGGCCACATGTGTTGGCAGGGCGAGAATGAAGGAATTTAAAATTATCCCAGATAATGATGGCTGTTAAGATTAACAATTAATCCTCTGGCCTCATGACATGTTAGATTTGGATCTGGGGAGACGGCTCTAAGAGGTGTGAAAGGGCTCCAACAAGGACTCAGTCATCTAAAATACTCTGTGTGTATGTGTGTTCCTTTGGTGGCTGACAGTGTCCAGGCCCCAGGTCCTGACAAGAGAAGGAACCAGGGTTCGGATCTCAGCTCATGACTGCAGAGACCTGCTCTATGTTCACCATTCATCCTTCACATTGCTACAACAACGTCTGTTTTATTTTCTATTTTCTGCAGATCTGCAGTGCTCCTGTCACCCCCGATTTACCCCGCTGTGACCTTCTGCCATTACACAAACAGCATCTGCCAGTGATCAGCCCCCAACAAGCCCTAAGTAACACTGGGACAACATTATCCAGTGCCACCCCAACCCTCAGGCCATGCTGTCTCCTAAACTAAGCATTTCAGAGACATACTTGGAGATCCCTTGCTGCTGGCTATTTCTACTAGCTTTAGAATAAATTGATGTGTATCCAAGTCTGTATGTGTGTGTGAACCCAGCTGTGGGTTGTTAGTTGTGAAGTCAGCTCAGTAGGGAAGGGGCACCAGATGGTTGGTGGGATGAAACAACTGAGAGTCAAAAGGACGAGGTGTAAATCGAAATTAGAGAAGATAAAGAAAGCCTTTGGTATGGGAAAATTGCAGAGCACAAAACAGATATGGTCTAAGTTTAACTTTTCCTTTGCCTAAATGTAGTAGGATCCCACTAGACATATAAATTCATACATCAAAATAGACACGTGGTTACTGAGTAATCAATACACAGTAGCTTTATAACCTGATGTCCAGGCACCAAGTGGGCACGTATAGGCAGGGTGTGTGTGTGTGTGACGTGCTCAGTAAAGTTATCAGAAACTTGACCCTGTGCCAGTGCAAATAGATTTTGCATTATTTTCCTTCTCTCTCTCTCTCTCTCTCTTTTTAAAGTTTCTGTTTTTTTAATATGTATTTCTGCTCATTTGTGGAGGGAAATTGTGAGGACATGCTGTTCCAAGGTTCTGTAATTTGGATCACGTATCATTAGAACAATGTGTTTTTCTCGACATTGGGTAACTCTGACAGTAAAAGCGAGAATCATGCGATTGGGTGAACCGCTAATCAGGATGGGAGAGTTTGGGAACTTCGTGGTAGGCAGACAATAGAGGCAGTGGTGTGTTTTTGTGGTATCTGCAGCAGCGTTAAGAAATCATGTTCAGATGAATAGCCATGCACACACTCACTCACACACGCCACACCATTATTTGACAAATATTTGGCAAGTACCCATCTTGATTAAAGGCTGTACACTTGTGTGATGTATGTTTCTGCTGATGACATGTTTCTTTCCCAGTGTTGGGAAAAACAGCATGTACAGACATGTTAACTTTCCTTCTGCATGAGCTTGCTTGTGTGTAATGGTGTGTATGTCTCCTGTCTGATTAGCTGCTGTTTTTTTCAGGTGTCCCTCGTCCTCCTGCTCTTTAATCAGAGTAGAGGCCCCTGTCATAGCCGGAAGGAAACCCTGTTCCAGGAAGTGCCTGTCTGATACTGTGCAGCTGGCCCCACAGCCTCAGTGCCAGTTGGACACCCATTCATCTGAGGAAAAGGAAAGCCGCCATTCTCATCTTCAATCATTCCCAAACCCAGTTACTGTAGAATGCTGTTCTGAATGGGACGTTTGGTCTTCAGTGTGTTTGTTTTGTGCTTGGTGATTGACATCTTGTTGACTGATGTGACAGAAATACACACCGGTTACAATCCATGACTCAACACCCATGCATAAAATTTTCTAAGGAATGTTCCCTTTTTTTTTAACAAGTCAAACTTGGGTTGCATTAAGTGCATCATGGGTCACCAAGCCCTCACTCAGGTGCTGAGTGATGATGTCATACTTAGGAAGCCACTGGGACAGCAGGAGGGAAAATAAGAGCTGTAGCATGAAAAGAAGGAGAAAGACAGAGATTGGAGGTGACGGTTGTGATGTGAGAGACTGTTTCGGGGCGATGTGGCTTTGAGTGCACAGTGTGGTTGCTGGCTGGCTGAGAGTTTTTAATAAACAGTCTGTTGAAACATGACAGGAATATTGGGTGAAATCATAGTTATTTTACTGTGATGACTGCAGTGACTCAGTAGACATAGAAAAACAAAGTAGATAAGGACAGAGTAAGAGCATAGATGTCAGTTTTTATGATTGTCAGTGGTGACACATTTGGTTCTACTACGCTTCAATAAATGTTCATTTCTGATTTAAGTCCCTCATACCACCAAATAGGAGCTCCCTCTTTTCAACCAGCAGGGTTTGCTTATGCTTAAAGCATAAGGCCATTTTGGTAATTTTCTATAGTAACAGTATTTTCAACAAACCCTTTTCAGAAGTTGTTCACAGTCAATGTCTCCAACCTGAAATGAAATGTTTGGGGTAACTTTTATAGGTATGTTTTAAATATTTTTTTAGCAACAACATGACAGATGAATAAGTTCAATCCACGTCGGAGACTGACAAACGTTTACCATAGGTAATTTTATATATTAAATTACACTTTCCCTTTAAGCAAAGTGTCAAACAAGCCAGTTTGTTTCAAGCACACTCTGGCCTCCAATAATCCTTAAAGACGAGTCATTGTTAAATTGTCATGTAGCTTGAAATGTGGCCGCTTAATTGTTTTTGTGGCTCCTAACCTCACAGATGTGCGCAACACACTGTATGGACTGTTGAATGTAATGTGGAGTGCTTAAGCTGAAATACTGTCAACTGGTGCAAATACGTCTTAGCTTCAGTGCATGCTTTTTCAGTGACAAAATTGTTTTCACTGTGACCACACCTTCAGGCTGTCAACATGATCACACAACTGATTCCACAATTCATGTTGTTGGTGTAGGTGTCTCGGCCATGCAAATGCTGCAACCATGGAAAATAGAACAAAACAGCCCACTCATTCCACTGTGTGCATTCAAAGGCAATTTGGAAAACAGAGAGGATGCTGATGCGAGCAGAAAGCAACCGTGCCTACCAGGCCCCTTAACAGACGTATTATGCTGCTGTTAGGGTGAAGGGTGAGAGGTTAGAGGCGAGAGGCAGGGTGCAGGGGAGGGGGCCTGCCTTTGGATGACGGCTCTCTCCCTCATCCGTAGACCAGCTGCCTCTGAAGCATACACACATACATATGCTGACATTCATGCGTAAGCACGCTCTAGATATTAACCCACTCAACCTTTTTCCCCTTAAGCTACGTTCACTTCTCTCTGTTTTCAACAAAGACTATTTTACTGTTTGATACCAGTATTATTCGCCCATTTTTCATGCAGGTGCTTCATGTCCTTTCCAAATCTGTCCTGCGGTAATGGATTGACATTTTACCAGTGCGCCACTCTCTCTGCGATGGCTGACATGTTTTATTAAACAAGTACTGGTTTATGTTTGATGGTGATGCCATGCCAATGTGAGTTGAGCTACAGCAGATAAGGGCTGTTTTCAGTGTGACTGCAGGGTAGCGTGGAGCTGCAACTGGTGCTGAAAGGCTGTGAGAGGTACAGACCTGCGGGGCAGATGTTAAACACACTGTGACTGAAGGGAGACAGAGCGAGAGACAAGGATACTGTCAGAGCCTGACTGCAACGCAAAACTGAAAAAACAACACGCAGCACCTGTCATGGAGAATGAAGCGATGGAGGAAGGAGAAAGTATTTTGTTGTTTTGAAGAGAATGAGTTCATCTTTCAAGATCAGGGCTCAAAGTGTGAAACATCTGCACGCTGAATCAAGCCTAATCAAGCAGCGATCAAAGAACTCACATCTCTGGGAAAGGAACTGCATATCTTGGGTAAAGATTCCATATTGCTGATACCTTTCCCAGTGGTGTGATGTAGGTCTGAGCCGTCAAGGTGATGGAAATGAGCACAGGCGCTGATCTGTGGGCCGATCGACACGTGTGCTGGCCCGTGAGCATTTTGAAGATCTCTCCTTCTCCTCCTCCTTCTCCAGCTCTGTCATCTCTCCGTCTCTCCCATGGTTTCCTCCCATGGTTTATTATTACAGTATAATCGCTTCCATCTGCCTGTCAAGCCACCGAGTAGATCGAGATCACAAACAAAAGACAGTGAGAGTGAAAAAGTAAAAGAAGGCAGAAGGGGATTTTTCCCTCCAACACAAACACATCTGCTCCCTCCCCTCTCGTCCTCTCAAAGTCCCTCATCAGACCAAATCAAAATGCTGTAGAGTCACTTTTCTATTTCTGTATGAAATATTATAATTCGGCATGACTTCTGGACAGCTTCATGCACAATTAGGAATTCAGCGGCTCTGGGCAAGAAAATGTGATTCAAATTAGTGCTGTATTACATTACTGTTTACTTATGATCTCTGCTGCCATCTCACACACTCTCAGTTACTCTTTGAGGCTGTCATGTGTGTGCATGTGTGTGTGTGAGTGTGTGTGTAGACGCATGAATGCACTTACAGGTATTATATAAACACGACCAGCAGAAATTTATTTATATACATAGGGGAGTCAGAATTTCCACAAACGCACAGCATTGACAGGGAAGCTGTAACAACATAAACACATAAAACTTACTATGTAGTTCTGCTCCCAAGTCACACAGCAATCACCGGTAGCAATCAGATGTGTTACAAACAAATATGTTTGATCTGTACATCTCAGGTCAGCAGAGGGGCAAGGGAATACTCACTCACAAACCACACAGGACCCCCAGTCCTCTGATCTCAAATCAGATTAGCCCATCGCCTCAATTATAGCCAATCAGAGCCAATTAAATCCAATTATGACCAATTATGGATAATTAGAATGCCCCAGAGATTGATAGCTCAGAGAGATGGGGCAGCAGGCTGTCACTTTCAAGAACCTGTGACACTCATCGTTTTTTTTTTTTTTTTGGTCACTTACTACATCTTTTCAAAGGATTGACTTCAGAAGACTTTACGATAATAAGGCAAGCTAAAAGTATAAATAACACGACTAAGTCTCTTTTTTGCTCCCTTGCCCATCTGTGTTCTTTCCTCCATTACTTCTGTAAGATGGAGGTTCCCACTGAAAATCTAAACACTGGAACACTGAAATGAATGACCACCAGTCTACAGAGTGCTGTAACTGCTGCCAGTTCACGATGGTTTTCCTTGCTGCTTTTCTAAGGCGTATGACCACTTTGATTGTCAGCCATTTACCACAGAACAATCCGCTCTTTCGACAGTTGGGTATTTTGGTAATGTGGTTTGAAAGCTTAAAGAGAGAGAGGGCATAAACCTGTTATTATTCTCAACTCCACATCATTTTGGGAGTAATGTTCTTAAAAATATCGAGTGCCATACACTTGTATTTTCTGGGGTTTCCCTAAATGGTGAATGTTTTCACAATAGTTCAAGCCCTCTCACTGGGTGCTATGGAATGTCTATGGACTGTGTTATTGTATGGCTTTGAGTTTCGGACTGCCAGGGTGTTGATGTTTGACTTGGGTTGACATAAGGTACATGGAGACATATTTCCATCTTTTTAGACACTGTACAGACATGAAGAAATGTAGAAAACGAAGCATATCTTCAGATTAAACTCATGCCGGCATTCCTGTGTTCCAGAGGTCCATCGTGTCCATTTAAGTGCAGGGGCCCTGTCAGTCAAAAGGTCAACCTCTGACTGCATCCTGTCCCACCTCTTGTTATCATTCAGTCTACTTAAGGTAGTTATAGCACAGCCTTTCATTTCAGCAATTCTGTTTTCCATTCCATGGAGCAATTGATGTTATCATTTTGATTAAAATCACTGCTCAGATATTTGACTCTAATGGCTGACAGAGAATAATGAGGCCTGTTCCACAAAAAACTCCAGCCAAGATAAAGTGTAGAGCATAGTGTTTTGCTGTTTTGAGCATTTTGAAGATTGAAATAATTACTGCAAAATACTCACATAAAAGCTTCCTTCTGTTTCACTCCGTAAGAGTTCCAAGATAGTGCCTGTAGGGTTTTCTGTGTGGATGGGAGCAGAGCAGGACTGAAATAACCTCAGCCACAAAGGCTACATGGTAACTTCAATTTGGATGAATACACCACTGGTCACCAGATGAAACACTGGGTGTTGTGGTTGTCTTTTTAGTGTTAATCCGTCTTTCTGTGCATATCTGTCTTTCTCTGCCACACATATTCTCCAATTTTGTCTTTCTTTGTGGGTTATGTGAGTTCATGTATGTGTGTATGAGTGTTTGGGGTGGGGGGTTCAAAGGAAACATGGAGGATAAACAAACAGACTTGCAGAATCGTTCTAGAAAGTTCTGCACTGATTGCCTGGCTTAGATTGACTCTGCCCTGGTTTATTTGTCTGTGTCACCAAGATAAATATCACAGTAACTCTTTGACGAAGAAAGATTATCCCATGAGCAGAGCAGAAACCACTCACACGTGTATGTGAACATGCTCAGATGTAAAAATGCATCCACAAACACATAGGCACTCTTTATTTTACATACACACAAACATTCCTTCATGCTTTCCCCAGTGCCTGCCATGAAGAGACCTCTTTAAGTGTTGTCAGTCAACACCAGTCACCATGGAAGTGACTCAAGCTACTAACAAAGACCCTTAAGAGTTTCTCACAAGGCAAAGGGAAGGCACACAGAGAAAAACAACAAAGACGAAGACAGCAACACACAGAATAAGACATCAACATTCATGACGTAGATTGACTGACTGAGCGAGTGAGACACCATGCAGATGAAGATACATTCAAAGGATGTGATGGACAAATGAGACAGAAACATTGAGATAAAGAGGTTGGGAAGCAAAGTTGAAGAACAGCTGGTAAAGAGGAGAGTGCAGCTAAAGAGAAAAGGGCAGCAGGTTTTCTTCCATAACCAGACATCCTACCAAGCCTCATTAAACACTGCTGAAAACCTTTTCACCAGTAACACACACACATATATAACCACCACACGAAGTCAACACGCACATATGTGCACTGCATGTGTGCAAAATAATATTTTTATGTAAAATTCGGAAGTTGGTGGCCAGTGTGGGTGGTGTGGTTGGTTGAGATGGCAAAAAAGTCAGAGGGAGCGTGGGACAGTGGGTCAAGAGGTGAGGGGTCAACGGGTGCAAAGGGTGCAGGAGCAATAGGCCTGTGGCTACGGGGTCAGATGGGTGTTTGGGCCTCAGGCAGAGTGCCAGGCTGAAAAGGACATGGGTGGGCTCACTGTGGGTCGAGAGGAGGTCCAAAGGGTGAGGGTGGAGATACTCACTGGAGGATTTCTTAAAGCCAGTTCAGTATGAAAGTAAGCCACCCATGTAATGTTTCCAGAATGTGATGCTCGAATAAAATCTCACCCAACAGACTAAGAAACATCTGAATTTGTTTTGAGCAGCATTATGTTGAACCAAACGAGTTTAAGGTGTGTGACAAGTGTAGAGGGCACATGATTTATACCTAGCGTAAAAATTGACATGAACTAAGCTGTCTCTGTCTTCCTCTCAAACACACACACACATACTGTATACACACAAACTGGAAGTCCTTCTCGCACAACCTGTGCCTATTTTGACTTAGTTTAAAACACTTTTCATCCTAGTTTTAACTGAGAGGCAGTCAAGCTGCTCCTTAAGGCTCTGTGACACGGTGATAGAAAACAGCACAGAGGGGTGACAGACAGTATGAAAGGTAGAAAGAGAGGGGAGGAGGAGAGACAGTGAAAAAAGACAGAAGCCTTCAGAAGAAGTAAAAAAATACCCACAAAGTGAGAAAGGAAAAGAGAAGGGCTTGTTTGAAAAGAGGGTGAGAAGATGAGAGCAAGCCAACGAGAAGCAGAGGAAGGGGAGAAAAGAGTGAAGAGCTGTGCAGAAAAAGAAAAAGAGTGAGTTGAAAAGATTACTTTCAGGTTCAGGGACGCTCTTTTTGGCTGCTTACTGGCTGTCACTCAGTGCCCAGCTCCATGGGGGAGGGACGGCTGGCTCTCATTGGTGTCATTCACCTGTCAATCGGCCTGACAGGCAGACCATAGGGCCCCATGTTGTGGTGCGGAAACTGTCCGTCAGCCAGGCAGCAGCTGCATATGACATCATCCGAAATCACGTTTGGAACACGTATGCACAAACAGTGTATGTGACAAAAACATACATGCATAACTATTAAAATAACATACCATCAACACCTTTCACTGCCTAATACCATGCATGTACACTGTGACACACAATTTAACAGTCATGGGATTGCACCCCATGACAGTGCCAATCCCCTGGCTGTCCTCCCCTCCACTTTACACCTCAGAAGCCCTTGTTACTGGCAGGACAACATCTGCACACCACACACACACACACACACACACATACATCTGCATATATGACAGCTGGACAATAAAACCGCCAAATATGAAAAGCAGATTTTGTGCATACATCTTAGCTGTAATTAGCCACACACACACAGATTTAGGAAATCAGTACATGAATAAGCCCTGACTCACTTACCTACACATACACACATATACACAGGACTCACACATAGCTTCCATAGAGACAGCTTGGCACCGAAACAGCACCCATCTGTTTTGAGCTAATTTAACATGGTCACTAAAACAAAGGAAACAAAGACCCGTCTTGTGAATAATGATGAAGTGACTGTCAAATGAAAAACACTTCTGGTTCTACGAGTTACTCTGTCCGTCTCTATTGGTTCACGCAGCACAATACAGTGTTTTTGATTGGAACATCTGCACTTACAAAGCAGTGAGATGTGAGCTCCTGTTGTGTACTTGTACTGCGTGGGAGAAATCAGGGTCTGATTTGGAAATGAACATTCACTGAGTGTATGTACATAATTGTTTTCTAATGATGGTTTGTATGTATAATGTACTACAACAATAGTAAACTTGTTTTCCACAGAAGATGATATGTCCCTCTGGTACTGTAAATGTTGCCTCACTCTCAGCCTGTCATAGCATATCGGGATACAACAGAGTAAGTATTAGTGGTACAACAACAACACATTTTCCTAAAATGACAGCAAAAATAATCAACAAGTCAAAACAAAAATGATCTATTTTCATTAAACTGGAACGTATCTTTGTACACCTTGTTCGTCCCTTGAGACAATCACAGAAGGTCAGTTAGTTCTGTTTGACTTTTCTAGTATTATCATTTATTATATTTCCATAAGCCTCATACCCCAAGCATTTGGCAAACTACAGTGGGCTGATTTTGAATTTCAAGCTTCGTCAGTGTGATTCAAAAAATCAGCGAATTAAACGTTTTGCTTCTTTATACACTACCAGTAAAAAACTTGGACACATGCAGGAATTACCAGTACTGGTAGTGTACATGTAATTCACTTCATATTCATGACAAAAACATTGTACTCTTATATATCAGCTTATAAAATGCATCATGTTTTATAAGCTGATAGATATATGATATACTGATATATATTATTATACATTTAATTTCCCTAATGCATAAAAAGCTGTAAAAATTAATACCACCTATCCTTCAAATACTGCAGTCATGCATCAGTAATAATTTTTCACTCTTGATACTTACTTTTTGTTTCCAGTAGTTTTGTACTTTATTTTAATTCAAATATGAATGCAAATCCATTTTGTTAAAGAGTATATTTATTTTTAAATATATTAAGATTTCTTCCATCATTAGTTATATTTAGCAATTGTGGAAAGTAACAAAGTAAATGTACTAGGTTATTGTACGAACTGCATTGCAAAGCAAAATATTTTACTTTTTACTTTGTCCTATTTACTCTATATTGTTTAATCTCATCTGAACAAATAAATATCAAGTATGTGGCCAGCTTGTAAAATCTGATGTTTCATAAAAGATAAAATACCCAACAGTATTGAAACTGTTCAAAAAG
>OMLM01002209.1:7662-24826 GCA_900302695.1 Helostoma temminkii | reverse complement strand
TTAAAACGTTTATTTTAAATTGTAAGTTAATGAAACTGCTGTATTTCTAATTTCTTTTTATTCAGAATAAACATAGGATATTCATAAAGACTTTGCTGTGGTTAGAAAAAATATTTTCAATAAATAGGCAAATTAATAATTGTTATTACAGTCATTTATAGTTTATCACCCACATGTCCTGCAAGAACATTTATCAGAGAGTCTACATTTATAGTACTGGACACTTCGCTAATTCAGCCATCTAATTTAATCAAATTGAACCTATGTTTTTGTCTGTTCACACTCTATTTAGGTAAATTACCTGAATATAGACACACGCTGGAATTTAATATTTTTTAACAGACTTGGAGAAGTGAAGTAATGTCTGTTTTAAAATCAAAAAGTCTACCAAAAACCTGAACAGCTTAAATAAAGGCTAAGAATGTGTGTTTAAGCAAATGTCATTTAAACTGTTTAATGAAAAAAGACATTAACAAGAAAATAACAAATAAGAAAATAGTCCCACTACAGTCAAATCGAGAGCCCTTGAATTTCCCAAGAGTCTTTGCGGCTTTATGCGCACGCGTACTATCTCCCCACACGTCATTTACAATTCGACCAATCAGCTTCGTCCTCAGAGGAGTAGTGGAGCTGATTTAAGAGCTCTCTCACAATAAATCTGTCAGAACTTCACAAAGTTGATTTAAATGTGTTTCACATCGTTATGAAAATACTTGTGGATTAATCAAGTGACTTCACGCTGGCGTCAGATCAATTGGAGCAGATTACTCTTCACAGCTTTTTAAAGCGACGCGATTTGGAGCGTTTAGATTGGAAAGGATTTGTGGGCCACCAAGTCGATGTGTAAAGCTTGAGGCAGACCGCAAATGACGCTTTTTATTTTCGAGAGGTTTTTGTTGTTGTTGTTGTAGCAATTGTCTGACACAGAACATAAACAGCAGAACGTCATAATTCAACACCTCTCAGGTGATGGGCAGGCTACTGTATGTCTGTCCCAGCAGACAGATGCTCATTGTGCCAATGTTACATTGTTGCACTGTGTCTTTAACTGTTACAGCTGCATCCTAAGTTAAGTGCTGAGATAAGCGTTTCACTACTCTGCACTGGGGTTATGACCTTTCTGCAGAAAAGTTCAACTATCTGCTGCTTGAACAAGTCAAGCTGACAATGTGTGTTGAACTTGGGCTGAACTAGACTTGTTATACACACTCGTTACATCGGCGTAATGCAATGACACATAGAATCTGTATAGACTGTTTCCTGTAACTGTGACACTGTAACTTCAGTGTAAAGACTCTGAGACTTATTCTTTGCATTGACTATTTCTTTTTCATGTATATCATACATGCGGTTCTCGCAGAGAAACAGGCATGCATAAGTACATAATGTCATAATCAGCCTAAACAATGTGCGGTTATCTTAAAGATTATCATGTTTTTTTGTAATTACTGTCTAAATTGCATGTCAGTAGTGGAAAGAATAATTTAAATGGTTCATCATTAATGGTACCACTGTTGACCAGCAAGTGTCGCAGGTGAGCCAGATTACTGAAAGTCATGTATCGGCCCTCAGATAAGACCAACCTCACTACCTTGAAACCTGTAGCGAGTCCGAGTTAGTAAATGTGTGTGAAGATAAACACAAAACAAATGTAAAATATGTAGTGTAACCCACAGCTGCTATATAATCAAAGCAGAATCAGAAATTACTTTATTGGCTGTGTCTGCAAGGAATTCTCTGAATTATAGTGATAAGTATGGTATGTATGGAAGTGTAGCAAAAACAAGCATGACAGATGAACAAAGATAAAATTAAGCATATGACTATTGACAACATGTAGGTAAAAAAAATACAAACACTATTGTTCAACAGTTGGTGTCATCTAAAAATGTCCTCTCGTAGATTATAGATATTGTTAATGTTGGAAACAGCTGTTTTAATGGAATATATACATTGGAATACAGAAAATCATTATCATCTTAGTTGTTTTGCATGCTGTGTTTCGAGTTTATCGTTTTAAAAGGCTACTTGATCTTTAGAAAAAACCTTTTGCAATTATATTAGCACAGCTGAAAACATGCATGTGCTAACTTGACCCCAAACCTTTGAACAGTATATATGTGCCAACAAAAAGGTTAATGGAGTGCACTTTAAAAGGGGATTTCCACCTTAACAGTCACTTTACAATTTGCCTCTCATTCAAACATTCATACCCACCTGTGATGTTGGAGCTGCCCAGCAAGAGCAACTGGAGGTTCAGTGACTCGCTCAAACACACTCTGACATATGGTTACATGGTTTAATACTTTGCAGAAGTTAAGACAGTGGTGTTGATACCATTTACCCTGACAACAAATTCTACAGTGATGTAAATGTAATAATTTCTACACAGTACACCGGTGAGTGTAATGAATATTCACATTAAAGCTCAATGTCTATTCAATTCAAACCATTTGTAAAAAATGGGAAGAAGGATGGTACAGGAGGTACATCCTCTGCTCAGTGCTGCTGAGTATGGTGAGGGGGGAGATGTTGGATTGCTCCTGATGAAATCCAATGTCATCTCTACAATTCTAAGTATGTTCCAGGTTGTTGTGACTCCACCAGAGGGCCAGCTGTTCCAGCTACTGTCTATATGCAGATTTATTGTTGCCTGGAATGACTGTTGTTTCATCTGCAAACTTTAGAGGCTCAACAAACTGCTTTCCTAGGGTGCAGTCAGTGGTGCAGAGCGTGAGAAGCAGTGGGGAGTCACACGTCCACGTATTGAGCAAGCACTGAATATAAAGGTGTGAGTTTTCCTGGTCTCATCTGCTGCTTCCTATCTATCAGGAAGCTTGTAGTCTGCTAACGGAAGACTTCTAGGATGATGGTAGTGAATGTCAAGCTGAAGTATGCAAACAGTCCTATTGGAGGATCTTGTAGCACTGCTATATAGACTGCATCATCCACTGACCTCTTTGTCAAGGAAACTGCAATCAATTTAACAGGGGTTCTGTGAGGTGTGTCAGCACTGGTCTGTCAGACTTTAGGATGACAGGCCTGTAGTCGTTAAGTGTTGTGATGGAGGATGAGACCAGCATGATTATGGATGCAGGACAAAAACAGCTCCAGATGACTGTAGAAGATCTGAGTAGAGAAGGTGATCACCAATCAGCTAGAGCAATACATCCACTTCATGGTTTTAATGTTGTGGTGGACAGGGGTCAGCAAAGGATACATTTAATGCCAACTAAGATTGACAGGTGTCAAATTACACAGTGTGTCACAGCTTGCTTTGTATGGAGCTGTGTAGCTGCAGACCAGTCAGAGAAGCTGATCAGTGTACAGTGGTGCTTGAAAGTTTGTGAAACCATTACAATTTTACATACAATATATATTTCTGCATAAATATGACATAAAACAATCAAATGTTCACACGATCCTCAAACTAAATAATGAGAACTCAACCAAACAAATTAAATAAAACATGATGAATTATTTACTGAAAAATGATCCAATCCTGGATAATTATGTGTGGCATATTTGATGTAATCCTTTCAGTAAGTGTTGTGACTTTATTTTGCACAAATAACTTGTATATATATATATATATTCCTGGTAGCTGTTCAGCCAGCACTTCAGCTTGAAGGGATTTTAGCACATTCCTCCTTATAGAAAGCTTCAACTCAGGGATACTGGTTGACTTATTTGCCTAAACTGCCTGCTCCAGGTCCTTTAACCTCATTTGTGTAGGATTCAGATCAGGACTTTGACTCTGCCATTCCAAAACATGGAATTTCCTTCTATGTTAACTATTCTTTGGTAGAACAACTTGCTGTATGATCCACTTTCTGTTGAACTTCAGTTTGTGGATGGATACCTTTACATTTTCCTGTAGAAACTCAAAATTCATAGCTCCCTCAATGCTGACATACTGTCCAGGTCCAAACCCGTCAAACATGAAACTGCTTCCATTGATATTAAGCACTGCATAAGAGACATTTAGTTTCCTAGAAGTTACTCTAGGGTTCCTTGTGACCACTTGGACTACTGAATAACCACTTTTACAACACTGAGAATATTTCACTCAACCAGAAATGTAACACAAAAGCAAAAACAATTTCAAAACTCACCACTACTGAAGTGTATATCTTAAAGAGTGCACTAAAATAAATGTTTTCTAAAAGTACAACTAATTCTGTGTGCTTTTGATCTTTTGATTTAATTCCAGGCTGTTCCTCATTACACCACTGACTCAGGCCTGCACAGACCTTGGTTAGCTGGACAGTAACAAGTGTTACTGTGGCCAACACTGATTCCCTGGGTGTCTTTGTGTATTAGAGCAGGGGTATTGTTAAATTACCTCGTTTGATATTATGTTGATCTCTGCGATACACTGGCGACCTGTCCAGGGTGTACCCCGCCTCTCGCCCCATGACAGCTGGGATAGGCTCCAGCATGCCCGTGACCCCTACGGGGACTAAGCAGTATAGAAAATGGATGGATGGATATTTTGTTGATACAGACATACATGCCTAATAGTTTATTACATTTACATTTTAGTAATTTACCCAAAGGTAAGGTAAAAGGTAGGAGAGGTTCAGTGTTTTGTCCAAGGACACCTCAGCATGTAACCAGGAGTAACCAGTGATCATACTGATCTGAGAGGGATTGTGTTTCAAACCTGATCTTATGATCTTAAATAATGTGCATTTTTGTGATAATAATGTATGGAGGTTAAAATCACGTGATTCTTCTTCTTTTTCTAATTTCATAAACATGAATCGTATGGAACCTTAGTGTACCAAGTATTAAGATTATTCTCTTGAGAAAAAGTAATACCAATAAGTAAAAATGATGCATCCAAACATCAAACCAGGGTTTATTAGAAAAAATACTAAATATGGCTATATGTAATATTCACAAGGATGTATCTTGTGATACCTTATAGCATATATATATAAGGTTATAGATGTAGCTATTACCTTTTTTTTAGATCATTTTGGATATTTTACTCTGTAGTGTAATGTGTAATGCATATTCTAAAAACTGACATGTTTTTAGGTGAATCTGTAAATTAACAAATATGAACTGAGTAAATCTACAACTGCCTACTTTAGGGAATGTATAGTTTAAACTTAGCAATAAGCACGCATATGAACTTGTTGGTTTTAGATATCCAGAGGGTAAAGTGTTTTGTAAACCCCTGGATTCCACCGCTGGCATACCCCTCTGTTATGCAGTTGCTCATAGTTGAACAAGGTCAAACTGTAATTCAGTCACTAACCAGCAGGCCAAACATGGCAAATGCAGGTCAGTAGCACAAACGTCCGGGAACTGCAGCCTAACCATGCGCTTTCGACATCCCTATAGGATTAATAGACTGTTGGTTTTGAGAAATAAATACTACAAATAACAATATTTTATTCGCATTTCGCACATTTGCTTTGCTGTACTTTGTGATTTCAGGTTGATTTCCTCTATTATTCCTGTAAATAAAGTGAGCAGTTGGAGGCGGGTGAGGGTTAGCGGGGTGGGGAACATCCTTTGCTTTAATTGGTGAGAATAATAACAGACATTGTTATTGTCCAATCACACTCTGTTCCGGTGAACGCGTGCGTCCAATCTGCATGAGTTATGTAAATCTGAAACGAAGTTTCCCCAGAAGCAGCACTCCAAGGTAATAGCATCTGGCTTGGCAAATGATACATTTTCACTTTGATTATCGGCGTCAGGTAGAGTTTGATACCTCGGTATCGCCGACGGATTTATTTCTCCGCTATTAGGGACAGAAGTAAAACGTGTTCGCCATGTTCGTGCGAAGAGTTTTGCTTTAATCGGTAATTAAAGCTCTTAGCTAAGTGCTAACTGCTAGCATAGCCATAACGATTTCGCCGGTACAGGCGGACCTCTTTGTCTGACAGGGGAAGGCGTGCTCTTTTGTTAAGCTTTTCCCTTTGTCCATTTGGGAAAGAGGAACTGTTGGGTCAGGGTTTCGCAATTAACTGCAGTTCTGAAAGTATTTAGAAAATGCAAATCGCGAAAAAATACTTCACAGAAGGCCTGGTTCAGCTAACGATCTTACTCAGTTTGATTGGAGTTCGTGTGGATATCGACAGCTACTTAAGCGGCTATTATACTCCTTTGATAGATATTAACTTAGGTCCTAGCTCAGCCTACATCCAGACACCCTTTCATATTTTGAGAGACACTCTTGACGGATACGGTGTCCACCCAAAATGTCCCGAGTTGGACTATTTTTTTGCAAGTCGCCGGCTACTTGACGAGGTGAGGAACCTTGGCTGTCCGCAGTTCCCCACACAGTTGAACGCATGGCTGGTGCACCAAGTGTCTGCCATTGACAAGGCTGAGTGTGGGCCTTCAACCAGCAACAGCACTGAGACCAACTCGGAGCTAGAAAGCTCCGGGGACGAAGCCAGGGATGACTGTGAACACCTGCCTGACAGTGGCCAAGAGGTGTGCCAAACAACCCCTGAACTCGGACAGGGACTTTGTACCGCCGGAGCTTGCGAGTTTCTTAAACAGGCAAGTATGCATTGTGATATAAAGTTAACTTTGCTGCTAACTGCTGTTTTCAAAAACCTTGGCTGCCACATAAATCATTTAATGGAACTGATTAGAGTTCAAACGTGCTCAGTGGTTTACAGAACAGCTAATATGCTATCACTAACGTTAGCTAACTAACCACACCACCCCATGTTATGAAACAATGTTGATACAAACAGTAACTTATTATTTCCTTGTGCACCAGGGAACAAGATAACATAATGTAATAAACTGTTGGTGAAAGTTGATGTACATTCGTTTTCACTTTTGATTTGATGATTTTTTTTCCAAATGTCAGTGCTTATGTTGTTGGGGAACTTGCATACATCAATGGAATATGCTAGCTCAGGTTAAAGAATTTGATTATCAGTATCACAGGTATTCAACTACCTGTTAGATGCACCTGTCACCCATCACTTAGGAACTTGTCACATGATTGCTCTCTGTGTTGCTGGGGCAATATAATTGACCACACTAATAAGACCCCAAGGCCAGTGCCTCAGGTTGAAACAACTTTTTGTCAAGACGTTCACCCACTTGTTATTGTCAAAATATGTGTTGTTTTTACTCTATGTTTCATCTGTAATCTGTGACTGTGATCATGATTTTAGGACTGTAATCACTCCCAGACGTTTACCTTCAGTTCCTCCAGTGATCCAGTTTTTCTGGCTCAGGGTAGAAACAGCTGCTTGATGGATGTTACATCCTGAGGGCAGTCGATGTCGGCCAGTTGTGTAACTGTATCCCTTTTCTTCAGACCCAGCTGCCAACTGTGGGGCTTCAGAGGTGGAGAAGTGAGACTTGACCCACCCTCCCATTAGCTTACACAAAAGCGTCCATACTTGAAAACTACCCCCCTCGTAGGGTTATTGCTCACATGGATAATGTTATGTTGACACATCTTTCCATTCTTTATTGTCTCTTTTGTAAGATAAGTTGAGGCTTAACTGCTTCTAGGGAAAGTTGTGTTTTCAGAAATACAGTGTTTAACAGGAGATGACTACAATTGTGATATTTGATGATCTGTAACTATAGACATTCACTGGGCAGATGAAGCTGGCAAGGCATGCTCTCCAGAAGTTAACAAGTTAGGACAGAGCTTGGTCAGAACTGGTGTAGAGTATACTTTGTTATAAGTTTTGCCTCAAGCATTTATGTACAAAATTATTCAGTAAGCAGTCTTTTGAAACAGAGTCCGCACCCTTTTAGCAGCAGGCATGGGAAATAATTATAAGCCTCTGTGTAGCAATATCAAGAATATTGTGTCTACAGTAGACAGCTGGTGGCCTACATTAAATGCTGTACTTGGTATATCAAGATTGTCTTACAACAGGGTTAGGTCCTGTCTCAGTGTAATCATTCTGTTATTATTTCTAAAAAGCCTAAGCCCCACTTTAATATGTAAATATACAAGGTCACCCATTTTTAGGTCACATTTTGCAGGACGATTAAAGGAGCTGAAGTTTAAGTAGACATGTCAGATTGTAATTGGGGTAAAGTTCTATTGGGAGTGAAAACAACTGCTTAAAAAAAGCAAGCTTTTAAGGCCTTTGTATGTGAGCTAATAAACTCATATTTCTTCCTTTCTTTTCTCGTCTAATCTGAACTTATGTTTTCCTTTTTTCTCCATCTGCTTTTCTTTGTCATACCAGGAAAATGATGTTAAAGTTAAAGAGGAAGAGGAGGAGGAGGAGGAGGAACCTGCTGCACTTACCCAGCTGGCTCACAGTTCTACACTGGAACAAGAGGTGTGATTCTGTCGCCTAATAATGTTGAAAATGTTGCACAAATCAGTGTTCCACTTTAAAGTGGAACTTTAAACATGCGAGTCAGCTTGCACGGACATTACCCAGAGTTTTTCCTAGTAAAAATTCTGCAAAAAAAAATATATTGTCCGTTTTAACCAGCAACCCATGTTTGCAGGCTTTCATGCTCATATCAATGAAATTCGACTGGACTTCACTAGCAAAATACGGTGCAGAAACAAAGGGCTCACAGCCTTGTAGAGAGAGGGAAAGAGTGTGCAGAGTGTGTTCTTGTTACTATTTAAATTTGTTATAAATTATTATTATTACACAGGATTTGCGGGAATCATTAAAATTATGCACAATCCCACACTGAAATTTGTAATTGCAAACACTTTGACTATATTATCTAAGGTACATAATAGGGGTGTGTGATATATATCTTCTACGATAATATTGTCATTGCTTCTATTTTGGTTAATGGTTGTTTCCACCGGACAGAAGTGGCTCTGCACTCTGCTAAAGATACGCTCAGAGTCTATTAGTTTCTAAAAACATTAAATCCACTGATCAGGTAGTGCTTTTATTATTCTAAACTTTTAGTAGGAGAAACACCTGGGCTTTTCTCCTGCTTCTCTACCCTGTATGTGAAATACAGCTAGATATTAAGTAATTATGAAAGGAATGTAAAAAACCAAAGGATCAGTTAAAGTTTCAACAACTAAAACACAGCCACAAATCCTTAATCCATGTCGTTCATAACAACTTAGCTGGAGACTCTGTCTGCAGGCTACAGCTCAACACTGTAGGAAGTTTCTATGGACAGAAAACAAAGCATTTAACTACAAAGACACATCAGCACCACAACAAGCCGCTCCGCTACTGATGCGCTGCCGGTGAGTTAATGACATGGTGCAGAGGATGGAACACATCACAGCCATGTCCAGGAAAATGTAGGGTAACATTATCCAGCAGCACTAGCATTAGCCCCTCTGGAGAAACACCACCAGTTGCACCACCCTGTCTCTAGGTAGTAATTAATAACCTGTTAGTATGACTGAGAAAATACAATGTAGGACTTTAATAAACACATTTTAAGGTGCAAAATTCCATCTTAATATTGTTATTGTGAAAATCCTAAATAATATCAAGATATTATTTTTTGCCAATATTGCACACCCCTAGTACATAATATTATCAAAGGATTATGAGAATCTGGAGAAATTTCTGAGCTCAAGGGACAAGGTCAAAAAGCAATATTGGATTTTCAATATGGCACTTCAATAAAAACAGGCATGATTTTGTGATGGGCATCACTGCATGTGCTTAGGAATACTTCCTTAAATCACTATGAACACAGTCCACTGTGCTATCCAAAAATGCCAGTTACAAATGTAAGCTCTATCATACAAAGTAGATGATGTTTGATACATGATCCAGAAACACCTCCATCTTGTTTGGACCAAAGCCCTGTTTAAATGGTCTGTGGTAAAGTGAAAAGCTGTCCTCTGGACTGAGCACTTTTTGTCAGTGCTCTGTTCAAAAGCCTGCATTTCTGATGGTTGTAGGGGTGGAATGGGCTGCTTGTATATCTGGAAAGGCAGTATCAGTGCTGAAAGATTTGCTTTCATTCGGGCAACATTTTTGGAAATGGGGTTGTATTATATGAACATAGAATTTATAGTCGTGTGACTGTTGAAAATCTTTACATATTTTTGAAGGAAAGTCACAATCTCATTTGACTTCATTACTTCATTTAAGATTAAGGACATTGAAGTGGCTCAAGGGCAAAACCTTTATGTTTCAGTAAATTTTCCTAATCTATAAAGGTAACCTTTTAAAAGGGTTTTATTGCCTTTTTAAGAGTTTCCATCCTGATTTAAACTCCGATACAAATTCTTTAATTCACATTTGAGACATAACTTTGGAAACAAAACATTACTGTGTCAATTCTGTATTTTATGCTTGTTTTGCCTTTTTCAGAATCTACTAGAAAGTGTCACTGCAGTTTCTGATCCAGCACGCCACCATCTTCCCACTGTTGATATTGACCAGCACTGGAGCAATTTACTCTCTCTGTCTGTCACTGATCTTGATGTAAGTCATGTTCATTAGATGTCTGAAAATTACATAAGGCTCAATATTGGTTTGCAAACACTGAGATGCATAGACTAGAGACTATCAGTATGTTACAGCGAATGGTTACCATGATAATCTGGAATAAAGTAAAACTAAACTGAATGTCTTGTTTGTAGGACTTGGACTGCCTTGTTACAGACACAGACATCAGTGCCATCAGCCAGGATGTCAGTTTGCACGATGCTATGGTAACGAGCATTGGAGCCTTTGGTGTCACATCGGAAAGAGCTGAGTCCAGACCCGTCACCCAACAACAAAGAGCCTTCTACCGACTAGAATCCACAGGCTCCTCACATTCAGATGCGTCACCAGGGATGGCTCTCGAACTGGCTGCTGTCCCTTTTGCTTCAGTGTGTAATTTAACTGGAAATGTGTCATCACAGAGCGCATTGGGTGATTGTCTGGATGAGGCAGTGTTTGACCAGATCAATCAGCTAGGTTTGGAGGGCCTGGACACTATTGACACCCAGCTGATGGGTTGCTTGCAGAATGTAGACCCACAGGTCCTCGAGGATTTGGATTCTGATTCAGGTCTCTCCCTGGAGAGCAGCTGTGGAGGTCCAGTTTCCCCAGGTTGGTTCACATTGCAAGGATTCAAGAAACTGTTTGTTGTTCATGTTGGCACAATCAATAATATAGTTGCTGTAACTCTTCCCTCATTCAGGCTCATCTGATATGTCCTCATCATCGTCATCCAGCTCATGCTGCGACGATGAGTGTGGAGCTACTGGCTACAGCAGTGAGGTGGATTCACTCCCCTCAAAAGGCATTATGGACTACACCACAACATGGTCACCTGTTGATCTGAGTGAGAGTGTATGGCATGACCACAGCTACTCCTCTCCTGCTTTCTTCAATCCGCCATCAGAAACGTTTCCCCACAAGGAACCTTTCAGCGATGACAGCAGGTCAACATTTGAAGAAAGAGAACTGAGTCGAGATGAGCTGCGTGCCCGTGCCATGTGCATCCCATTCTCCGTCCTGCAAATTGTCAACATGCCTGTGGAGGAGTTCCTGGAAATTCTTGACAGTCATGGGTTTTCCCCTGAACAGGTGGCGCTCCTGAGGGATATCCGCAGGCGGGGGAAGAACAAATTGGCGGCACAAAACTGCCGCAAGCGCAAACTAGATGCCATCACAGGGCTGCAGGAGGAGGTGGAACGGCTGCAAGCCCAGAGGGACAGATTACTGAGGGAGAAGCAGCTTACAGCCAAGACAATGGGTGCTGTGGGCCAGCAGATCGAGCAGCTGACCAGAGACGTCCTGGCCCAGCTGAGGGATGTTTCAGGGCAACCCCTAAACCCAGAAAGGTTCACCCTGCAGTGCGGGGCTAATGGGAGGATTGTAGTCCAGCCTGTAAGGCGGCCTGCTGTTTCCACATCAACTGGAAACAAAGCAGGAAAGAGAAAGAAAGAGAAAAAGCAATGACGCAGTATTGGTAACTGAGACTTTTAGGTGTTTGGATATTACTGAACTTTCTTGCTTGACTCTGGTTATGGATCTCCTTTTGTAAAAGTGTGAGTGGATTCACCGCTATCGGGAGCCTAAATCGGCCAAAGCTGCAAAAAGACACTTTTGACATAGACATTTTCTGTAAATAGAATGAGGGTGTAGCATACACACTGGATGTAATTTGCTTGTTAAAGATGGATACGGCGCCAAAAGTGGTTTAAGGGAACAGCTAAGTTGCTGGCAGTACCACCAGTTTTTCTTTGTACCTGTCAACATTCATTGAGTTTTATTTCTTCAAACAAGCATAGACAACCAGAAAACATGTCCAGAATTGTTACTGCATAGAAGTCTAGTAGGAGGTTTGTTTGTTTCGTTGTAAATCTTTCCTCTCACTGTATGCCTGTTCAGTATAAGGAAAAGGTTAAAGATTGTATTTATTAAAGTTTCTGAACATCATGAGACTGTCAAGGACAGTATCTTTTTTCATATTGATTACTTTAAAGTTGTAAGAATAGTGGGACATTAACTATTTAAAATTTCCAGTTTTGTTTGAGATATTCAAAGGTGTGTACTGTTGAGCTGAAATTTGAACTGAGACTTAAAAAAAGAGAATTTCCTTTTGTGTTAATGACCTAAAATATACCAATGATTAAACTGACAAGGCCTTAATTTGCTTTTGATACATTTTGGGGTTTTTGTGTGTGTACGTGAGCCATGGATGCACATTGTAATAAAATGTGTTCAAGAGGCTATCATTTAATGTTTGACATTTTTATTAAGACATTACTTTCAAGCGCAATTCTGCTCTTCTACTCTTTACATTTCTAGTAGTTTTTTTGGGACGATTGTATTCTACCTCAGGCCTAGTTTGTGTTACAGATTTTGGTTTAATAAAAAAAACTTTTTAGAAACTTAATTTGCTAGCTACAAGTCCTTCATTATTGAAATTGTCCTACATATACCTATGCCATCCCATATTTGGAGAAAGAATACAATCAAATTGTTTGAATGTTTTGTTTTACATATGAGGTTTATCTGAGAATTCAGTTGCATATTTAGCAGAGGTTGCCATGTTATTCGACACAGCGCTTTACGCTGTCACTTGAACGGAGGAAGGTAAAGTGACTTGTAAAGAGTTTTTCCCCAGTCCTTTTTAAAATTTGTCTTGTTTAATTTGACCAAGAGTTTAAGTTTGTGTTCACTTGCATTTAGTCTTTGTTGCTGGTAGCAGCTGTTTTTGTTTTGATGGTGGTTGTTTAAGAATTTAAAATGGTCTTGCAAACATTGCTTTTCCTGATTAAAAAATCGTTTCTATGTCGTTGTTTTTGCTTTCATGAGCATCTACTCCCTGAAAGCTACATGATTATGATAAAACCAATTCACACCGTCACATTTAGTCAAATGACTTACACAAGTTCCAAAGTACAATTAAAGACCAGGCCTTATGGTCTCGATTAGCTACATTCAATGCCAGCATTTGAAAATTAATGAAAATCCATGAACGTTCCAGTCATCGCTTTTTTCCTTCCAGGCTCCCGTAGAAGCGCTACTATTAGCTTGGCGCCTGTCTTCAGAGCTGCACACAACAGACAAAGAGGAGGCAGACCGCGTGGTAAGGAGGCATCATTGAAGCTGTTCCTGATGTTATTTTGTAGTTAATTATATGCAGAAATAATTTTGCCCGCTGTACCATACAACATTTACTAGGCAGATTTTTAGTTTAGTTTTACGAGCTGGGCATTTGAACGTTAGCAGTCAACGCAATTTACGCAGTGAGTGAGTTAGCGTAACAGAGTGAGCCATGAAGTTTCCCCAACAGCTAGCTAAATTATTTAAGTCTGCTGATACGAGTATCATGTCAGTGTATGCTAACTTATTGTAAAGTAACATTATGTTAAAGTCAGCTAGCTAAAAGTGGGTTCGTCCATTTAAGGTCTTAACTACGCTAACGAGAGTTATATTTTCTGGGCTTTAAGGGCTATCTGAATGTTTTTGGCTTGGCCACGATGACATTAAACAAAATTTAAGTTACTCAATTGCTCCTCTAAATCCATGCTTTAGGTTGATTCTTCACACAGACGTCATGTGTCCTAATTAACGTTGCGTTGAAGCTGCTCGGGGAAACGTTATCTGCTATTCAGGCCTAAATGATATTAGCTGCTGTTAGCACGATGGCTAACCTACATAACCTCATATTTGACTAGCTTTCAGTGTTTGGGGGAAGAAGCTATCGCGTTTAGCGTTGTATTATGTACCCTTGTTTGTGGTAAAATTGTGACATAGCAATAAAAAACGTTCTCCCACATCTTTTTTGCGTTTCAGAACACAAAATGGGCAAGAAGCAGAATACCAAGGGTAAGAAGGATTCGCAAGAGACACAGGATGAGCCTGAAGAATTTGTGGTAGAAAAAGTACTCGACCAACGTGTTGTCAATGGGAAAGTAGAATTCTACCTGAAGTGGAAAGGATTTACAGAGTGAGTTGCCTGGGACTCCCGCCCCCTACAGAGCTGGAAGTGCTTCCCTGGTATGGGGTTGTGCTGTGCTTTTGTCCACATAGTTGTGTGCTTGAAGAAGTTGCAGTTCTACATACAAGCTAGTTTTCTAGTTATTTATGTTGTTTGCACCTTTCTACATGAAAATGTTAATGTCTAGCAATGCAAATGCTGACCCTTGACACCTTTCTGCTCATTTAGTGCTGATAATACTTGGGAACCTGAAGAAAACCTGGATTGTCCAGAGCTGATCTCAGCGTTTTTGGAATCGCAGAAGAATGTTAAGGAGAAACCAGCTCCTGTCAAGAGAAAGGCATCAACAGATGAGCCAGAGAAGGATGCTAAGAAGAAAGATGTGGTGAGTTCACTATTAATTTTCTATCCATCTCCAACCAGGAGTTTGCTTGTGACATCTACAGTGACTATGTCAGTATAGGTCCTCAGATAAGTAAACGTAAGCTTCTTCTTACTAAACTCATCCAAAGACAATTTTACATGAAATCCTGCAGGAAGCCTGGGTTTAATTAAAGTTACCATATAGGATGTAGAACTACATGAATCACTGATCCTGATTTTTGTTTTATTGTTGTCATTTTCAGACGGAGAAACCACGTGGCTTTGCAAGGAACCTTGAGCCAGAACGCATCATTGGTGCAACAGACAGTAGTGGGGAGTTGATGTTCCTGATGAAATGGTGGGTCCAAGATAAGACTTTATTTTATCCCACGATGGGGAAATTCTTTTGTCTTCTTTTTTCTTTTGTCAATGTTGTTCCACTTGAAATGCATAATATTTCCATTAGTAAAGCCATTTTTAGTTGTGCAGATACTATAGCTGTGCATTGTTCTGAGATAAATATTCATCCACATTTGTATTAGTACTGTAACAGAATTCCCCTGCAGTATCAGTACGTAATAAAATATTGCATTTTCCCCTGTCTGCTGTTTTCTGTAGGAAAGATTCAGATGAAGCAGATTTGGTGCCAGCTCGTGAGGCCAACACTCGCTGTCCTCAGGTGGTCATTTCCTTCTATGAAGAGAGACTGACATGGCATTCCTGTCCAGAAGATGAAGCTCAGTAGTACTCCTTTGGTCTTTGCAGACCCTTGCAGCACCTATTCCCTTTTCCTCAGGACTCAGTTTTCTCCTCTGGCTTGTCTTGTTGTTTTTGCTGTCTTTATTATTCTTGAAGACTTTTCAACACTCTCATTGTATGGCAGTCAAGGTGAGCTGTGTTGTTGTACATATTAGATGAACTCATTGTGAGAGAGCAGGTGATGGTGTTGTGATATATATAAGAAGTTTTCCAGTTTCACTTTGATTTATGTAAAGTCATATGTTTTAATTAGACCCACCACTGCCAGTGTTCATACCTGTAAAAATCTAGTATATTCTAAATGACTGGTCTGTTAAACAATCATTCACTTCATGTATCACACCCTCTGAGATTTTTGTTTTTCTTTGTACTTAGTACTAATGTTTTGTTCAAAGTGCATTTTGTATACTGTCTGTAAATAGTGTCTGAAGTTATAATAAAGGTTTTATGTGACCAAATTCCATTGCTTATGTTTTTATGGCTTCAAGGCAAATATGCACAACGATTTTGTGTAAGCAAATGCCTATGTAAATGTTACGGTACATTTTTTCCTTTTTACAATTTGTTTTGGTGTAAATTTAAGCAGGAAATGCTGACTAGTTGATTAGTTTGAATCCCTTAACCTGGGTAATAATTTACATTCCTAAACATATGTCCCTGATACTTTTTCCACAGCACTGTATGCATTTGCTTCTTGAATTTTTTTATTTATTTATTTTTTTTCCATATTTGTCACACTTAAACACACTAAAAATTTTAATATTGAAATATTTTATTTGTATATATTAACATGAATAAATACAATTATTAAGGGAGAAAAGCTGTCCAAACCCACCTGGCCCTGTGTCTGAAACACAAAAGACTCATTGCAAACACTTGACTGTAGTTGGTTCCTCCAAAGGTGGCTCAACCACTTATTAGGTTTAGGGGCAATTAACCCTTCAATGAAATCATTCTTTAAAAACTGCATTTTGCAAAAAAAAAAAAAAAATCAGCAAGGAGGCAAATACTTTAGCAAAAACAGCACTGCATTTCAGGCAAACTTTTCTAACTTGACTATTCTGTTGTTTCTGGAATGGTTTGGTGGTATATGTACATGTTCACTTGTATCTACTCAAGAGTGAATCCATGGATTATTGCTTAACACAGTGAACCTGTGTTTGCTTTTGACCACAGATACAACACTGTTTTTCAGCAGCCCTAACAAGTTTTTGAAACAGCGTTTGATAAAGGACATAAATTATGTTTTTCAATAATGCTCAATTTATAATGGTCGCCATAGTGGTAACTCAGTGGCCCACAAAAAATATGAATACTGCAGCTAACAAACTTTACCACACCTTGGATATACCTTTAATTATACTTCTAAATGCAGGAAATGTATTTTTTTATTTTTAAGTATTGATTACAAATGTATACATTTTATAAATTTGGAGTAAACCATTTCCACTCCTGCTAATCTGTAATCTGTAGTGACAAATTTTAGTATCCAGCTCAGGGCTTCTCTAACAAATGAGACCAGCAGTGGACTGTGGTAAGTGTCAAGGCTTCTGCATTGGTGTGGAGAACAGCCTCATGACTGGCATTAGGGTGTACAAGATGGACTTTGGACACTGATGCATTAGTGCAAAGGATGTTTCTATGGTAACCCAGAGCTTTTGGTTTCAAATTTCCAGAGCAAAGTAGACTA
>OMLM01002208.1:14089-71959 GCA_900302695.1 Helostoma temminkii | reverse complement strand
AAAGCTCCAGTCTAAGATTTAAGAACAAAAACCACACAGCTAAGACCCAAGACCGATTTCAAAAACCTCCACTGTGTTAATAATGTGAAATTGATGGCTTTAAATGCACTGAAAGTGTCTTGCCATGCAGAATCCTACATTGCTATTTAAGTGCGCACACAGACACACACACACACACACGTCTAACCCTAAAACCTAATCTGACTCTGAAAGCGCTCTTTAAACCTGTGAGGACAGGCTAAAATGTTCTTATAAGACCAAAATGTCCTCACTAGTATTTGAACAAAAGTTGTCCACACAGTATCCCTAGTATCCCTGGCTAGAACAGTATCCCATGAGGGAATGTTTAGTGATTTTAAAATAAATGTTTTTCCCCACTGTACCAAAAAACCTACAACAGCAATAACTACAGTGTGTCACTCTTTAGTGCACCATTAAACTCTGATAGTAGTCGACTGGCTACTCAGTCACAGCTGAAGTGTCTTGTAGTTTGAGGCTGTATTATGTAAACATACGCAGATACACGAGTTATGCTGTAATCCAACTTGCAAAGATGGGATTAAAGTTATAAAGGACAGAAGGATCTGATGAGAAACTAAAGGATTTGTGATGCACTTGCATAATCCCTGCTATCAGTGACAACTCTTTCACTCTTTCAGAGGGAATATCAAGAGCCTGATGTGACTTTTCCTGTAGCTTCCATCAAGCCAGAGTCCTTTTGCCAGCACGTTCTAAGTCCCCCCCAAAAAACACAAACAAACACACAGACGCAAGAGATGAAAATAAAAAGCCTTTGCTGTAAAAGCATAGACGAAAAGACGAGCTTTATATCGTTTTCCCTATGGTCGTTTTGGCAGGTTGTCTGTCCCCATTCCTGAGGTTCAGTACGAGTTCACAGAACACAGCGTCAACTTCCAGAAATAAACTGTTTGCTCATGCGTGGGTGCAATGAAATAGTTTGGTGCCCAAACCAAAGTGGTTTCTCTCTGTCACTCTCTCTTTCTCTCTCACACTTAATGAGATGTTTAGAAAAGCACAAAGGACGTTGACAATTAGGGCATCTGTGTTTGAACAATTGTATCATCTCCACATATCCCTATGAGGGTCAATATTTATACAGAGTCCCTTGGCAGAATGAGAGAACTACATTTGAGTCCGATTATAGGGCAATAAGGGTGTTTTTTAAGTATATGTCATTACTCAATCATGCTCTGTTCTTGCATACTGTCAGCAGTGATTGCAAATAGATAATTAAGAGCAGGCAGTGAAAGGAGTGAAGGAGTAATAGCTGTAAATGGCACCAGTACTATGAGTCTTCATCTTTTCCCATTGTTTGCCCCACCCATCACTCCTCCTCCTCTTACCCTCCCCTCTTGTATACTATGGTGTACTCAGGAGACCTTAGCTCCACTGAAAGTGGAATCGGTTTTCCTCTTTCGCTGTGTCTTTTTTCCCTAATGCTGGAAAAGTCCCTGTTCAACTCTTATTGTGTGCCTGACTCGTGTGCTCCAACGCGTCCACATTCCTAGACAGTATCCCAACACCGGAAACATTTACTGCCTCAGCCAAGAATGCTGATTTCCAGCACAGGTTTTCATCACACATACTTTAAACAGATAGCACAACATGAATTCACAGAGTAATACTAGGTGCTTTATAGGACAGATTTTCCCTCCTTTTTATGTGGAAATACTGTAATATTTTGGCCTAGATTCAAACAGCTTTTCAAATCCAAAAGCTCCCCTGAGCCTTGTATACCTCTGGAATTCCTGAGAATCTGGTGCTTTCAGGTGTAAGTAAAGCTGTTTTTCTATTTATATGTTTTTGTTAATTCTTTCACGATAGCAAGAAACACAGCCTGTTAGATCCAGGTTTTCTGTCAGAACCTCATCTCTATGGCCATTTTCAGCTTGAACCATTGTCGTTCAAAAATGAACTATTCAAATATAATTACATAGATTTGACCATGTGTGGACAAAGACTATTAAGAAAAACTTGAAGAAAATCATGAATAGACATAAACAGAACAGACAAAAACGATATCTGTATTTATAGTTAAATCAGTTGCTTTGATTGTGTAAACATTTGATGGTTACAGCTGCTCCAGTGTTGAGATTTAGCACATTTTCCAACCATGTACAGACATGGTAGTGTAGTGCAAGTTAGATAAATAACTAAAAACACTATTTTGTGTGTTTGTTTAATAAAAGAAAAGGTACAGGCCTGCTGTATACGAAATACAACGTTAAATTACTTCTGTTGTGATTTGAAGCTATATAGAAAAGAAAATGAAATAAAATAAACTTGACCTTCAAGGAGGGGCAGGGGGTGCCACTGGGGGCGCGATGTGCCCCCCTAAGGTAATGGTAGGAGAAACAATGATTAAGTGAATAAACAACACACACACACACACACACACACACTATTTTGCAAATTAAATGCACCACAAATATTCACATTAAATGTGAATATTGCACTTAAGGAAACAGAAACTATTTCAGGGAGCCGGTCGAGCCACAACAGCACCTGCTGCATTTCTGAGGTTATATACAATCTGAACACTACTTACATCAATAGCTTTAGCTCATATTTACAGGTGCACGTTCACATTGATGTTGCA
Source organism: Helostoma temminkii (assembly GCA_900302695.1). NCBI lineage: Eukaryota > Metazoa > Chordata > Actinopteri > Anabantiformes > Helostomatidae > Helostoma > Helostoma temminkii. Next base: position 69,339 of record OMLM01002208.1, on the reverse strand, counting down.
ACTTTTCCTAACAAAGCTATCATTCTCTGTACTTGTTGTCTTTATGGTTTTTATCCTATTTATTATGAAGTGCAACATTAACTGAAACAAAATTGATCAGGTAATTTGCCATTGTTGAATGGTTTGAGTGCCACACTGTGATGGGTCAGGTGTTCCTGTTGCCTGCAAACAGCATGATCAGATGCTGCATTTTTGCAAAGGGAAATTGACGAGAAATAGCTCACTAACAACATATTGGTTAAGAAATTATTGACATACGAGAAAATCTCTTGGGAAATTTGCCCCTAATCTAAACAAAAATTAATAATTACAACAATTAAATGAATAATTTAAAAAAATAACTGGCCTATAATGAAAATGTTGTTAATTGCAATTACATAGTGGAATATGTGTTTTGTTGCTGTTCTATGATTGCAACAGAGTAAGTCAATGAAAACATTTACATTAGATGCCCTAAATGTCCAGTAGTACTGCACAATTTATCTAGTTGCAATTATTAGTTATTAGTTTGTACATTATCGCTGCTCCTAATAAAGAGTTGAACCTCGCCTTAGCCAGTGGAACATGGTTATGTGTATGGTCACATGACTTTCAGGTGTGTAGTGTTGCCAATTTAGCTCATGTGACCCTTTTTTTTCCCAAAAACGCTTTTGGTCAGACCTTAACTACTTTTCTTGAGGTTAGTCACGAAATGTTGACATCCATGAATTTTCTCGCCTGTGATTGTGTGTGCTCAGTGTGCATGTTCTAAATGGGCCAGAACAACCAATCATTTACCTGTTTCTCCTTTATTTTGGTTATACATAATTAAACCTATTCATGTTTAATTTTCTCAAAACATACAGTTTTGCTATATGAATTCTTTCCAATGTTTTGATTCAGTCTATTAATGATAGTTCAGTCAATATTGCAGTCTACATGCAAGACTTTTGAAATTAGAAGAAAGGTAAATGGTCCGCCCTAATAAAGCGTTTTTTTTACCTTACTGGTAATCAAAGTGCTTTTACACTGCTTCTCATTCACCCATTCGCTCACATAAGCACACACGCCAACGTCAGAGCTGCCATGCAGCTGACCTAAATCACTGGGTGCAATTTGGGGTTCAGCGTCTTGTCCAAGGACGCTTGGACGCTCTGACATATGACTGGAGCCGGGAATCGAACCACCACTCCTATGGCTGATACAGAACTGCTCAACCTCCTGATCCACAGCTGCCCGAAGATTTAGATGCTCACTGATGATAACATACTATTATTTTTAATGCTAGGACAGGTTTTTGTATGTTTTATGCTAGTTTGTTTATATGTTTAAGTTAGGAAATACAAATTTCTAAATTATCATTATCCTGTGCATCCTCCTTGAAAACTAAGCAAGTACACATACAATATTGTCTACAACGATCGCAACATGACTTTTTCCATCAAATGCATTTTCTCTTGAAGTCACGTTATTTCTGAACAGTACACATCAAAAGCATGAAAATTGAAGAGATTAGATTTGGCTGCACACAGCTCTGCGTCTGTCACCTTCAGTTCTACATCACAGCTGCTTGTACATATCAAATCCCTGCCTCTCTCCTTCCAGCCCAAATAGCCGTGCTGCCCAAGTCAGCAGTACACCACGCAAAAATGAAGTTAGTCATTCAGAACACCAAGCCCACTGTCCTGTCCACACCCCTTAAACTAACCATACTGTATGCCCTGTGTGTGAATGTATGTGTGCTTATGTGTGTAGTTCTTCAGATGGTGTTTTGCTCGCAATTCATATTCTCTCATATTGATCCAGCATTAACTAAGGAGGAGGGCAGGAAATTACATTCTTTAATTACAATCACCATATTGCTGTAGGCTATAGATTATGAAATGATTAGATATAGCAGCTCCCTTGTGGACTGAGATTTAAATGTGAAGTGAAATCTCTGGAAATGCAAAGCTGCATTTACAGTCCGTACTGAGCATTGCAGACAGAAAAGTTAAAAAAAAAAAAATCACTACCTAAATCATGATCTAAAAATAAAAAACTACAATGAAAACAGATTACATGTGATGTAACTCTGTAAACAGAGATAGTGAACCTGACTGAAGTCGCATCATTCACCAGCTTCCTAAACAAGGCAGCCTCTCAGCCACTCAGAGAAGTAGGTCACGGAGGATTCCAGTCATTTGTACACTGCTTTCCAAATAGCTGCGCGTTTTCCACTCAGCCCAAGACTTCCAGCTGCCTGTTAACCCTTTAACAGCTTGCAGGTCTCATTTCTGCACTAGCACCTAATCATACTGCATTTACTACTGACTTTTTTGTTAAATTACATTAGTGCTTATATGGCTTGATATTGATGAGTTTTGATAGTTAAATGCCTGATTTTTTTTTTTTTTAAATCTGCATAAATGCGTCATCAAACCCTTTATACATGTTCTGTTTACTCTCTTTGCGCTCTCTCCCCGAAAAACAAACTATTTAAATAGATTTGAAGAGGAATTCAGAATAACTGTGAGTCAACAAAATCAACCAACCACAGTTTAATGTGACATTACTTATCACATTTTTAATTTCTACATTACTCTTGAGTTTCTCACAGCTCTATAATATATGAATCAAACTTAACTCCACTGGTTTAATTAATTTACAAGGAAAGTACATTAAGTGTTTAAGAATTTGAGCATCCTCTCTTCTTTTCTTCTTTATAGCTCTCGCCAAGATCTTCTTTCCATTTCCTAATGCAGGGGTCTGTATGACATAGCAAGATTAGTGGGTTACCGAACTTTAGTCTTAGTTCAAGTTTAACGGTACCATGTTTTACCTTTAATCAGAGATCACCATGGTAACTTATGCTGCATGGCTAACCTGCTCTAACCTGGAGCGGGTTAACTTCAGATCAAAACCTGTCAACAGCCCAAGGACTAAACAGAAGCTAGGTTATTATTTCTACAGGATCCCAACAGAAATAAAACTGATAGTGAGTGTTACAGGCCTTCCATGGTTCACTTCAGTTTTAAAACAGCCAAACTGAGAGTTTATCACTAAATAACTGCATAATAATGATTAACACAGTAACTGTATGGAGGACAGATTTAATGACAGCATCTATGTTTCTACGCTAACTCCATCACTGCGGCTCAGATGGGAAGACTTAACATAGATGCTTTGTAACTGTTCTTTTATTTGCTCTTTTATTCTCGTGACTTACTGTGACCACTTACAACCTGGTATTTCACATTTCCATGCCACTGTATTGCAGCAGTATTTCAGGTTTAGTCCTCATGTTTCTTTAAAGAATCTTTAAAGTTTAGATAATACATTCATACATGTTAAAAATACCACACAAATTTACTTTCTCATCCATCAAAAATACACAGATCAGTCATCCACTGGTGGTTTTAATGTTGTGGTCGACAGAGGCCCACATTTTAATGCTGGTCATGATCAACATGTGTCAGAAAACAGAGCATTGCAGCTTGTTATGTATGGAGTTGTGTAACTACAGACTAGTCAAGAGTGGCCACGAAAATATTAAAACCACCAAGAGGATTTAATGTTAATGCTGATTAGTGTATGAAATAATGGTGCGGGAAAAGTTTTAAAGAGAAAATGTAGAATAATGTTTGGGTCCTAAATATATTGTGTGAAACAAACTTAATAAAAACTATAAAACACAAATCATCAACTCAAGAACAGTACAAGTAAAACCTATACATTAGTCTTACCTTTGCAAATAAGCACTTAAACTGCTGCAACATACCAAAGAGATCGTGTAACCAGTCAACTTTCTCTGTCCCTCTCATTTCAGCAGGTTGTGTCCTGACGTTAACGGTGCTAAAACAGGCCCGCTCATTCAATCTTAGATGAATCAGATGAATCAGAGAACAGGAAACAACTACAGGCTGACACAGGTGGGTAAAAAATGAATAATATGGCCTAAACTTCAGTCTAGAGGTACACAAAGCAGAAGCTAATAAATCTTTTGCCTGATTTCACTGGGACATAAACTGACTGAACAGAGGGAAACATGCACACAGATATGAGGCAGCACTCTGTATCTAGTTCTGAAAGCACTCAAGGAACACAGCTGCATACCAAACTGGACAAAAAAAGGTTTTACAATCATGTAATTAAATAATTTTTAGTATGTATTTTCAATTGAATCGGTCAATTCATCAATTATGACCTCACCTGACCTGATCCGGGTGACCCATTAACAAGAGAAAAACAAAAGAGAATTTTATTCAGTGAGGACATGAAGTACTGGTGGTTGTTTAAATGTATTCCGTGATTATAAACCCCAAGATTGCCTCACTTTGTAAACTCCTGGCTTGACACAGACAAAGCAGGTGGTGATCAGTCTGTTCAGAAGCACAGAGCCTGAACAGTTATCTAATCTAACACAAAATAATCCCTACAAAGTAAAAAAAAAAAGATTTGTTTTAGGACACTGAATAACAAAAGATGATTCAGTGTTTGGCAATAAATTGGCTTCAGCAAACATCTTTGAGTAAATTAAGTTTGGTATACACAGATAGATATGTAATTAGGCAGAGGAATTTTGTCCATCATCTAAAATAAAATTAGGTCATCAAATGCTGAGCACACAGCAAAAAGGAAAATAAGGATTGCAACTTATCAGTTATTAGGGCTGCCTGGCAATATGACTTTAATTCAATATGTGCAAATCAGGGTAAAATACAACTAAATCGTAATCAAGCAAAATATACAATATACTGTGATGTGACTTGATTTGATTTTTATGATTTGATCTGACACTCTGAACCAAACTCCAGGATTATCTTTATATTAAGCAATAACAAAGCCTGAATTTACTGTGACAGAAGTATGTGTGAGTGTCACTGCAGGGCAGGGCCATTATTTCACCCCAGTAACCTTCACTGTGTCACAGTGTTTGCGAGCAGATGTTTGACAGTATGCAGATGTTACCATAGGTGCACACAGGCGTCTGCTCGCCATCACAGCAGCAGCAGCGTCTATTTTTCATGAACTCAGCCGGTTGCCAGGGCTTTCGTTTCCATGGTCACGCTCTAGTCTGATGCAATAAAACCTAGCCAAACCCCCTTGGGTGTCTTGGCGCAACACCAATACAGAGAGCGCTACATCACTATAGACTGGCACTGACTGACGTCTCCAGCCAGCCACAGCACCAGCTGAGCTAAAACTACATACAACCCTAAACTCCTTCCACAATCATACTGAGTGGCTGCAGTTCAGCTCGACACTTCAGTCCTGTTTCATGGAATTAGTGATTCAGCAGTTTATTACTCTTGATAAAGGAATGCCTTGATAACAAAAATAAAAATATTAAACAGTTGAATGGTCAAAAGAGAAAAAAAGTTATATGTGAATATAACTAGAATCTCTACCCACTTCTGTAATAATTCCCAGGAGTGGCAAACACAAAAATATGTCTTTCTGGGGGGCAGCAGATGCTACATTTAAGGTGTTTGCATAAGTTGAAATAAACTCTAAACACACAAATAGCGTTTATTTGCCTGTTAATGTCTGTAAATGCACCATCATGACTTAGTGGATGCTGTAGCAGTGTCTGGCTGTCCTACCTGGATTGTTAGCCTCTCCCTCCAGGACCTGCAGTTCAGCGCACTCAGCAAGGGAGTGCTCCAGGCAGAGCTGCAGAAAGCGGGCCTGGGTCCGACTCACCCTCTTCAGCAAAGACAGCAGAGCCACGGTCTGCTCACACTCATTCCACCCCTTGAACCAGCTGGCTAGCACTCCAACCTGATCACGAAACATCATGGTCTGTGAGGCAGGTTAAAGTCAGGCTGACTGTGGTGGTGCTGGGCCCGGCTGCAGAGCTGTGAAAAGCGACTTAGAGAGCAACCTTTCCCACCTGCCCACTGACGATTATTGTAAAACTGATGGAAAGTGATGGGTGTTGTTGTCCCTGGGGTGGTCAGTCAGTTGCTGAAGTTTAGTTAGAGCACACTCTTCTTAGCGTTGTCATCATTAGCTGGACAGCAGGACAACATTCTGCGTTCGGCACCAAAGTGTGTTTCTGCCACAGCTGGATATATTCCTGCTGGGATGGTTTCTGTACAGTTATCTCCTGTCTGATGATCTCCTTTGGTGGAGAGGGTTTAAAGTGCTCTTCTAGATCAGCATCAGGTGATACTAGCTGCTTTAGCTACTTAGTCGCCCCCAGAGGGACTGATACTTGATGAGTCAGCTTTCTTTCAGCAGACGCTGTGTCACATCAGCCTCAGCCTCTCAGGCATTTTTCTTCAGGGAATCCCTCTTACTCCTGCAGGAGGATGTTGAATGTTAGGAAAAAAGAAAAAACTACAGTTAACAGGAATGCTCTCTGGGGCTCTTTATATCGATACACACACGTCCCCACTTTCATACTTATGCTTTTACTGTTTAAGGGCTTTACAGAAGACGGTCTCGCTATAAATGCGACAGTATCCCAGCTACTTCAACTCTGCAGCTTTGGAGAAACCAGCCTTCAAAAACTCATACATGCATTTCCAGTTCGCCTCCACGCCGTCGCCTATGCTTACAGGTTTGTGGAATTCACCGCCGAGACGAAAATAAATCATTTTTGTTTCTGGTATCCACCCATTCCTAAAAATACAGCAGTCGGTAGCGTACTACTGGCTCTGCATCCCGGAATTTTCCGAGGGAAAGACGCCGGGTTATCGACGGCGGCCGCTGGCAGGGCTGAGTGCTGCAGAGACCTTAGCGGCGACGTCCCTCCGTTATTTTAATGACAGGTTAGTCTCATAAAGCTGTATTTTAGACAGAGGACAGGCTGTAGTGGTGACTTTAAGACGAAGAAACAGCGAAGAGTAAGCTAAAAGCAGACTCCAGTTTCAGGGCTAAAACTGTCACTTTGCTTTATCAGCACACAGAGAACGACCGCGAGTGGATAATAAGGTTATGAGTGTGCAGTTTTCTAAAAGGCAAATACAATAACCATTAATTTATATCTATATCTCATCTATAAAAAGTGACTTTCACGTAGTTATCAAAGTTACAATTCCCTACTTACTAAACGTTACTCAAACAGAAAAAGTGAGTGGACAAAAGAGCTCAAAAAGATTTAGAAACTTCAGCTTGAATATCTGAATCGCCGGGGAAACGGTTAAAAAAGTGCCGAGCTCGGTGCTTCTTACCTCCTGGAGCAGTTTGCATCGTTGGGTTGTCTCAGGACGGGCGACGGGCTCAGCTTTTTGGGGATCGGTGCCCCTTCACTCCGGGTCTGTGTGATTTGCCATGTTAGCTACCTTCTCCTCTGTCTCTCCAGCAGACGGCTGCTCTGCACTAAAAGAGGCAGTTTGACCACACTGGACACGACGAACCACTTCCTGTTAAACTTTCAAAATAAAGTCCAACAGAGACTTCAACGATGTATCTTTTTTTATTTGACCACAAACCGTGAGCACAATTGAAAACTGCCCAGGGGCCAATACCTCCAGAAGCGCCAAAATGCTAACTAAGTATAATACACCATAATAAACCATATAATACTAAGTTTACTCAGTATTATATGGCTCAAATCCAAGCACTGGATATCAGTGACTGGTGATCCACCATCAGGTTGTGTCCTTGTATTTTATAGGCACTAATCAATACCTGTCAAATATACATTTTATCTAGATTTTAATCTACAATTGTTTAAATTTATATTCAGCTTGTTTGCTATATAGTTGTGATGTTCTGTTGTGCGGCGTATAAAATGTCAGAAAACAGCTAAAAAAACACCCAAAAAACAACATATTATCATATAGTAGTAGAAGTAGTAGTAGAATTTTTTAATATTAATTTTAATATCTATTAAATTATCTAATTAATATTTAGTTCTATAGCATCCTGTATTTCCGACAATATAAAACAAGGGATTTCTGACACAGTTCAAATTGAAATAATAACAACTCTATTATTTTGAAAGCAGGGCCAGTCGAGTTCCGGTTACGTTGTGGCCGTTGACGTACGGGGGCTCGCGCTGCTCGTTTCCACATGCTAATCATTAACAGCGGACCATTACGTCAGGGGCTTGGCAGCGCGAGGAAACACCAAAATAGAGAGAGACAGAGAGAGAGGAGGGGGAGACCGACTAAACCTGAGAGAAATGTCCGAAAAGAAATGTTTCCACTGTTAATAAAGCTCACACCCAGGTAGGGACGACGCTGAATGTTTTAAACATCATATTGTGTCAAACAGAGGTGGAACGTACACTTTTAACGATATACGCTACTTTTAACCCTCTTTATTTCCATTTTCTGACACTTCTAGTGATGTAATTAAATTATTCATGAGCTGCTATTTTACTATTGGCTAATTGTTCATCATTACGTTTCTAAGTGACATACTGACAGCTTTAATTGGTTGCCCCTATTGGGAACCAGTGGACTAAATCATCTCCATCTAATGCATGGAAGCCCTGCCTGTAGCTGCCTGCCTGAACTGAGCCTGTCTCACCTGAATAAAGAGCCTTTAACAGCGTTTGTTACCAGCCTACACTGACAGATTATAACACAGTGACACCAACCTCTCCAAGAAACAGTCAACACACACAAAATATGAAATAGACAAAACATTATTTAGTAATTTGCTAACAATAGTGTTATTGTTGAAATAAGAGTTTTCTTGAAGAAATAATAAATTTGTGTGGATTGTCCCTTTAACTGCAAACCTACGTGTCCTTCAGCTCCGCCGTGTGGCTGACTTTTGGTATTAACGTACATTAAATATCTGTACATTTAACACAAATATTATATAATATAATATATAATTTGGATTTGCTTTTCAGCGCGTTTGCCGGCTCTTATTTCCTAAAATCGCTGACGCTGTCCTGACGTAAAAACAATTTATTGTTCCAATTTGGAAGAGGTCGCTTTGTTTCATTGCTTTCAATGACTAAAACACATATGTGGCTATATGTGGATCATTTTAGATCTATGTTTATATATGTGTGTGGTATCTGTGTGATATATATTGAAACTAGTCTGTTAAATAGAAATCCCAGCATACACACTATGGACGTGTACTATATATTTCCGTCGGATTAATTTATGCAATAAAAAGCACGAACACACAGTAAAAACAAAAAACAATCTGCACACAGTTTTTTGACAGCTTATAATTAACGAGCATTGAAAACGATCTTAGTCTGACGTGTGATTAAAGTTGATTAGCTCGTCACGTATCACACGTAGCGGGTCGGAAATGAGGCAATATGAGGAAGCAAACTTCACATCCTCACCGCCTCCTCCTGCCGTCTTCTGTTAGTAAGAAGTGAAGCTTTGTCATAAACACATATTCTTCAGAGTGTGGTACAGTGTCCAAACGGTGGTCTGTGTAACAGAAGAGGTCGTCATGAAGCTGGTGGTCTTCCTGCTCCTCCTCCAGCTGTGCGGATCTGCACACAGCAGGTGTTTCTGCCAGGTGAGCGGCTCTAACTCACTTTGCAAGGCAATGAATTGAGCATGATCTTAGTTTTTATTCAGCATATTCATTATTCTGCCAGTAGTTTCTGTTGTAATGTCACTTGATGCTTCATTCTTCATTGTGTTTGCAATTTTCTACAATATATGTCTGTCCTACTACTGCCATTAATTCTACATGTGTGAGGATGTAGAACTATGTAAAACATGTTTCTAACAGTAGAACTCCTCCAATCAGAAACCACCTGGACTAAAGTGATGATTACATCCACATAGTGATAACACTTTGAGGCAGCATCATGGAAATGTACATGTTTATGTCTGTAAATTCAGGCCTTAAGCCATCAAGAGTCTTGTCTTTGGCCACACAGCTGTCAGCTCACTCATCTAGGGATCTTCTACTAAATTTGTTCTAAGCTCACCAGCTAGTCTCTGACTTTGACAGGTAGAGTTTTACTCTCTGAGACAGCGATGACACTAAATGAGGTTATTAGGATGGAATCAGCTTTGTAAAGGGAAAGCTAACGCTGATGTTACCGTCTGAGTCATCTCAGATTGAAAGACAGAAGAGGGCGTTTTTAACAGAAAGACTGTTCCAAACTGGCTGGATGGAGTTTGACTAATTGGACATTTACTCTGCAGGGAGTGTCTAATGAAATGATCCTGCCCAGTGACGTTGTGAAATGTGTAGGATCCAGTTTTTCTAACAACTAAGTTAGCACATCTCTGTCTATAATGTTTAATTCAAAAAGTTACTCTAACACACTGTCTAATTACATTGTTCTTTGACTTATCCCAGCATTTCTTACGTCAATACTTAATACAAAAAACACATCCCTAAATAAAACAAACATTTCACAATATTTATTTTAAAATATGTGGTTTTATTTGGTTAAAATTGTTTAAATTAGACGCCTTTTTTACGTTCATGTAATATGAGCCAGAGAGAGTCTTATTATTTTAATGTTGTCTTAAAAACAAAAAACTCGTAAGACAACCAGTTGTTTGTGTTTTGCATTTAAGGTCACAGGTAACCTGGATGATTGTGCTTGTGATGTGGAAACCATTGATGGCTTCAACAATGACCAGCTGTTTCCAAAACTTCAAACTCTTCTGGAGTCTGACTATTTCAGGTTCTACAAGGTAAGGTGATCTGATAGACCACACACACACACACACACACACACACACACACACACACACACACACACACACACGCACACACGTATTAACTGAACTGCTGCTGTGGATGTTTGAATCTGCAGGTGAACCTGAATAAGCCATGTCCATTTTGGACAGCCAGCAGTCACTGTGGGCTGAGTCACTGTGCTGTGAAACCCTGCGCTCCCGTGAGTTTCTTTTTTTTATTTAAATCAATTACATTACACTGCATATCCACAAATATCTCAGTGGGATCAGTGCACGACACAGGAGAGATCAACAAAATGAACTAAAGAAAATGAAGGGACTTTATAAATCTACACTAAGATGAGATATTTTAGGAACATCAGAATGTGCTGGAATCATGAGCACCTGAAATGTGCAGAGATGGACTGCACATCCTGATCCACTGAAAGTCTGGTGGATACACTTAAAGTATGTGTATGTTGATATGGGTGCCTTTTTCATTTCTTTACAATGAGAACATCCCCACGCATACTGAGCTGGGTTATTGGATCGTTTCTTATCTGATCTACTTCTTGAAACATGTTGACTTCAGGCTGACTAAAACTTTGCTTACAGAATGAGGTGCCAGAGGGGCTCAGATCATCCCCGCACAACAAGGTGAGTAAGTGAGGATCAAACTGGTTGTTTGGGTTTCACCAGTCAGAGGGTGGGTTTTCATAAATCATAAATATTCATTATCTGAAAATAAATACATATATGCTTAAAACACACAAACAAATGTTGAATAGTACACCTTGTACTAAAATAAATAATGTCATACATCGTTTAGTCAGGCAGTTAAATTTTTAAAATAAGAATAAGTAAAACAATGAATAAGTAAAAAATGTTACGTATGTTAATTTATTGAAGCCTATGTTTGTATGCACTAAAATGAGTGGATGTTTCCAGTACTCGGCAGAAGCAAACGAGCATCTGGAGGAGTGTGAGAAGGCCCAGCATCTTGGAGCTGTGGACGTCTCTTTAAGGTGAGTCTTGCAGTTCATGTGATATATATTAAGAGTTGTTATTACTTTTCTATTCTGAATAATAATGCTGAGTAGATGAGCACAGGAATGTTGACTACAAATATTTTTGCTTGGACATATGTTGATGATAAAGTTTGATACGGTTTAGAGTCTTTTGCTGTTTTGGTGTTGTTCATCTTTATGATCAAACCGCAACCTGATCTGATACAGAATCTTTTCTCGAGTAGAGTAGGCACCAAGTGAAATAAAATATAAAATATTTTCAAGAGTTAAAGTCACTCAGAATACATACACCCATATTACTGTGCAAGTAATCAACAAATGGTAACACATAAACAATGGGTTTATATAAAAAATATAGGTTTTCTATAAATTTCACGTCACAGTATTAACACAGAATATGTGGAGGTCGTCAAAACTTCCTTAAATATTCATGTGTTAGCAGGCTGAATAACTTTGGACTCAGCAGTGAATCAAACAACTGTGTCACAACAAATTGAACAGTTTAGTCCCAAAGTACTCTCCTGTGTGACCTCTGACCTGTCAATGTACCAAAGAGACTGATCTTTTGTCTTTTTCAGTGATGAGACCAGAGAGGCTCTTCTCGACTGGCGCAAACACGATGATGAGGCAGAACGTTTCTGTGTTGTTGACGGTACTATTAAATCCATCATTACAGCAGATGAGTTTACAAACTAACCAAAAAACTATTGTTACCATTTTAGTAGTAAAGTACAGTATAGGTAAGAACAAATGTGCAGATTGACATATTGCATGTATTCTATATAATAATGGTTTTGGACATATATAAAACAAAATTGTCAATAGTTCAAGACTTTTTTGATGAAATAACAATGTTTTGCGTACACAGTGGAAATAATATTAGAAGGAAGTAGTAATTTTTAACCCAAGTGTTGTTTCCCAGATGAGGAGTCACCAGACTCACAGTATGTCGACCTGCTGCTGAACCCTGAGCGCTTCACCGGCTACAAAGGACCTGAGGCCTGGAAGATCTGGAACAGCATCTATGAGGAGAACTGCTTCAAGTACACACTCAGACAAACCACTGCTATGATTATAGTATAGCAAATTACATTACATTCCTTAAATACCTCTCTTTTACTTCTTCTTTCTTCTTCTTTGTAACAGACCATATGCTATCAAGCGACCACTACTTCCTGACTCCTTCCACAGCTCAGGAGGTGAAGGTAAGACATCGATACTGTGATACTGCACCATAATCCATTTCTGTCAATTTCTTCTTTTTTTTGTCTAACAACATTGGGTTTATTTACAGCAAGGACCTTCTATAGCTGGCTGGAAGGTAAGATGGTGTTTCACCTGGAGATGACACATATGACTCATATAGAGAAACATTGTTGTGAAATGTTGTCCCTGTTTTTGTCAGCTCTCTGCCTGTCTTTCACCGTCAGGTCAGTGTGTGGAGAAGAGAGCCTTCTACCGCCTCATCTCAGGCCTCCATTCCAGCATTAACATACACCTGAGTGCCAGATACCTCCTGGACGGTGAGACACAAACACCTGCAAAAGCCTTCCATGACTCATTCAGTCATTTAGTCGTCTTCTGCTACTTTTGTGAACGTCTGTTAAAATAAATAAAGTGTTTTTTCTTACACTCCTGTTAACTCTTCTCTCTGTTAAACCTTTGTCGTCTTCAGACAACTGGTTTCAGAAGAAGTGGGGTCATAATGTTTCTGAGTTCAGACAGCGTTTCGACTCAGAGCTGACGGCCGGAGAGGGTCCAAAGAGGCTCCGCAACCTCTACTTCCTGTACCTGATAGAGTTGCGAGCACTGGCCAAAGTCGTGCCGTTTTTCGAGCAGCCGACCTTCCATCTGTACACTGGCAGACCCGAGGAGGACAAGAAACACAAGGAGCAGCTGCTGCAGATCCTGCAGCTGGCCAGGTTAGTGTGCGACGTGAAGATTTACTGTAATATTCAAGACTATGTTGTGTTTCACTTTATCAGTCTTCTCTATCCAAAGGTCATTGAGTGCATTTAAAAGTGCACTAGTATTTTTGAGTATCCTGCCTCTTTTTATTGTAGTTATACTGTAACACATGCTTCTGTAAAGGTACTGGTAGTGTGGGTTCATGGTTTTCCATTAACTAAAAAAATATTTATTGTCCAGCTGACACAGTTTGTTGTGAGTTTACTCTCGTTCTTCTCTTTTTAGATCGTTCCCTTTGCACTTTGATGAGACTTCTCTGTTCGCTGGGGATGAAAAGGAAGCGGCCAAACTGAGGGTCAGCCATCATTAAAACTCTGAACTAAAATTTTATCTGAAACAAAACTTTATATTAATATATTATTAATATTTGCAGATTCTATAGACAGCACATGCCTGTGTGACTGTTCATATGTGGCTCCTCATTTTTTCACTGAACAAGAGAAGAAAAGTAACTTAGGGACTAGTTCAGCTTCTAGTTTCTTTAGTTATCTTTATAGACAACACAGTGCCATGTGAACCCTCGTCCTATGTACTGTTTAATGTTCTTTTTTATAGCTGACAAACATTTGCATTTTATGTTCACCATAATTGGAAACAAGCTCGGGTTGCAACATTTACGTTGAGAAAATGTTTTGTGCAATAGTTAGTGAAGCATTAAAGCAATATGTGGTTAATTACACTGTGACTTGCAGAGATTAATACAGATTAAGAAAGGAATAAAGTGATGAAATACAACCTAGTCTAGCCACTCTTTCTTTTATTGTGTGTGTATTTATTTATTGTGATGTGTTGACATCAGGAGGACATCAGACTGGCCTTCCTCAACATCTCCAGGATCATGGACTGTGTGGACTGCTTCAAATGTCGATTGTGGGGGAAACTGCAGGCAAGAACATCTTTATTACAGTTATATTAACAGTTTTAAAGTGTTTTTAATGGCAATTTAATTTGTGTAGCACAACTGTAGATTGTGATTGTGAATCATATTGTGATTTGCTCTTTGCTTTGATCCCTGTCTCTCTCTTGTCATTAGACTCAGGGATTAGGCACAGCACTAAAGATTCTGTTTTCAGAGCGACAGATTGAAGCTTTGCCCTCATCTAGTGACCAACGACCCAGTTTCCAGCTCAGCCGACAGGAGATTGTCTCTCTGTTCAATGCTTTTGGAAGGTGAGAGTCTCTGCGTCAGGTGAAAAGTAAAATAATGTACACTATATTACCGAAAGTATTCGCCCACCCAAATAATCGGAATCAGGTGTCCAATCACTTCCATGGCCACAGTTGTATAAAATCAAGCACCGGGCATGCTGACAGTTTTTACAAGCATTTGTGAAATAATGGGTCGCTCTCAGGAGCTCAGTGAATTCCAGTGTGGAACTGTGATAGGATGCCACCTGTGCAACAAATACAGTCGTGAAATTTCCTCGCTCCTAAATATTCCACAGTCAACTGTCAGCTGTGTTATAAGAACGTGGAAGCATTTGGGAATGACATCAACTCAGTAGGCTACGTAAACTGACGGAGCGGGGTCAGTGGATGCTGAGGCGCACAGTGCGAAGAGGTCGCCAACTTTCTGCAGAGTCAATCACTACAGACCTCTAAACGTCATATGGCCTTCAGATTAACTCAAGAACAGTGCGCAGAGAGCTTCATGGAATGGGTTTCCATGGCCGAGCAGTTGCATCCAAGCCATACATCACCAAGTGCAATGCAAAGCGTCAGGTGCAGTGGTGTAAAGCACACTGCCACTGGACTCTAGAGCACTGGAGACGTTCTCTGGAGTGACGAATCGTGCTTCTCCATCTGGCAATCTGATGGACAAGTCTTGCTTAGGTAGTTGCCAGGAGAACGGTACTTGTCTTACTGCATTGTACCAAGTGTAAAGTTTGGTGGAGGGGGGATTATGGTGTGGGGTTGTTCTTCAGGAGCTGGGCTTGGCCTCTTAGTTCCAGTGAAAGGAACTGAATGCTTCAGCATACCAAGACATTTTGGACAATTCCATGCTCCCAACTTTGCGGGAACAGTTTGGAGCAAGGTCCATAAAGACATGGATGAAAGAGTCTGGTGTGGATGAACTTGACCTTGGCCTGCACAGAGTCCTGACCTCAACCCGATAGAACACCTTTGGGATGAATTAGAGCAGAAACTGAGAGCCAGGCCTTCTCATTCCACATCAGTGTGTGAACTTACAAATGCGCTTCTGGAAGAATGGTCAAAAATTCCCATAAACACACTCCTAAACCTTGTGGACAGCCTTCCCAGAAGAGTTGAAGCTGTTATAGCTGCAAAGGGTGGACCAACGTCATATTGAACTCTATGGATTAGGAATGGGATTTCACCTAACCCTGTAATGCTACTTGTATCATATTGGATGCACAAAAATGTTTTGATCACTAAATTACCATAAACTTTAGTTGTATCAAATATAATAAACATCTCACATGTAAAAAATAATTTAAAAAATATTTGGTATTTTTTTGTTATTTGTTGGGCTGGGCTTTACAGGGTTAAGTTCATATGTGAGTCAGGGCAGGTGAGCGAATACTTTTGACAATATAGTGTATGTTGTGACATTTCTACTTTAATCTCACTTTGGACTTTTTTAAAAATCTCATCCTTAAGTTGTTGTTGTTTTTATTGTTTTCATGTTAATCTTCCTGGATTCACTCACAACATGGTAGCTTGTACACTTCTTTAAGTTAATGAATAGGTGTGGCAGTAACTTTATTCTTATCTGATGAGAACAGAAACCATTTTCTTTGTACAACACATGCACACGTCTGGATGTAACTGTTCTTGATATTTCCCACAGGATTTCCACAAGCATCAGGGAGCTGAAGAACTTCAGATCACTGCTTGCAGAGGAGCGGTGACAGCTTGCAGGGGTTTGCCCACTGACTCTTCTGATGGGGTCTGTTTGTAACTTCTGGACTGTGTCAACATGCCACTGAATGCCTAAGTCCTGCTGCAGTGTCGTTTAGACTTCTATTTGGGTTTCATTGATATACACTTATTCCAACATTGATCAGATGTTACAGCACTTTTTTATATCTGATATTGACATTATCTGATATTATTGACAATCCCCCTTCAAGCATCTTCATTGCCTACACGCATCAGTGTGGTACTAAAAGCTACTGATTATATGATTTGTCTCCCTTATTTTTATTTTTTATATTTTTTTTTTTGAGGGAACAACATGCCAGACGGGCATCTTCATCTCTGATTTGTGTTTACTTCTGCTTTGTCTTCTTACAGGCTTGATAAATACTGGCTTTCATTATACACTCTCTGTTTATATTTCTGGAAAGTACCTTTTGTTGACTTAAAATAAAATCAGATGTTTTGCCAAGACACGTTTCTGTTTTAATCTTCTTACAGGTTATTACACAAACTGACTGCATTATCCAGTGACCTGTTGTTTTTGTTGTTCTGTTGCTGTGCTGAGGATGGCGCTGTTTCTAAAGAAACGTTTTTAATGCACTTTGCTATGCAGATAAATGAAAAATGTAACTGCTGCGGAACGTTTTCTGGGAAAATGTAACAAGAGACGTAGTGTGTGTTGTGTATGATGATAATATATTTCTGTTGAATTTCCACTCTGCAATAAATCGCTTTTTTGACCATTGTTTGGTTGCATGTATGTACTATTTGTTTACAGTCATATAATTCAGAACAGCTATATAAATTATATAATATTTTATAAATATATGTATGTATATATCTACACACACACACAGCAGGTCTGCCATGAGTTATACTTAATATTTTTGTAACACCGTACCAAACCACTGAAATGTAATAGTGTAAAAATGCTTTATACATAATGGACTCTATTAAAAATTAGGCTACAGTGCGCTTTAAATTGTGATTCCAGATAAAACTGAATATATTCAGGCCATTAAATGTGTGGAGAATAGATAAAATACCCAACAATGAAACAATATAGTTAAGATAATGAGTCTGGAATCAAATAGAAAAGATACAACATATTGGAAATTAAAGCCCATTTACCGTGAATTAGTTGATAAAGTGAATTAAAACATACAATTTTTTGTTTATGTTAGACATAAAAAATATCTAAATAAACCATGGCAATAATAATCAAACACATTAATAAAAGCTATTTATTGCGAAATGAAAAGTATCAAATTAAGTGTTAAAGTTTCACAGTTTTTTTTCACTGTGTTTTAGTTTGTTGTTAATCGTCGTATTATTAGTTATGTATGAGTTATACTCTCAGTCTGCCTGCTACTTCTAAGACTCCATATTAAACTTAAATTGAGTAGTTTGCACATTGTTGCCATTAAACTTTGTGAGTGGATGGTTTCGCAACCTGCAGTAGCGTTTTTTCCGACGGTCCTGTGAGGCAGCATAAAGCCGTGCCGCAGACAGTGAAGGGTTAAACTGTGTAATAGGATGAATGGATATTGTGGGGAGCAGCATCTGATTACACAGACGACAGTAGGCATCAGAAGGGAAGACAGTTGTTATCTGCCAGCTGAACCTGTTTTTCAGCAGCGACTGGAGAAGACAACACATTAAGTTTTTTATTATTTCATTTCACGCTGGAGAAACTTTAGTTTTTAACCGAGGAGAGCAGGAAAACCGATGAACGACGCTTGAATTGAGTTTCTGGGAGACCACAGGGACGAGGTCGGATTTTCTCTTCGTATAAATGGTCGAGGGGCCGGCGGGGACTTGCAGAGTAAACTGCAAGATGTCGCACTTTGTAGAGGCTTAAAGAGGACTACATTTTAACCAAGATACACGTCTGAATATATTCAGTGTTTCGGGAGGAGAGCGGCTCCAGCTACTGCACCATTTTAGTTTTGGTTTATTCCTCCAGGTCGGAGAGAAACAGGTAAGAGCCCTCACCTGTGTGCTGCTAGCACATGTTAAGCAGCGGGCTGAGTTACTTTAGCGCTGCCTTTATCATGACCAACCTGCCGTGTCTGAATCCCACAGGATAGAAAAGGCTGAGGCTTGTAAGGGGAGAGTTAAAGAAAAGTTATCCAGCAACCAGTTCTCAGTTTTTGCACCGTGTGTAAAATATATATAACTTTGTAAAAGCAAAAACTGCAAATTCACTTAGTTTTCATTCAGACCAATAAGTATGAATAAATGTTTCCCAAATCTAAAGCATTTAGCTTCCCTGAGTTAATCTAGTCTAAATTTGACAAGTCTTGTTTTTTTCTATATCTTTTGATATAGACCAGGTCCAGTATGGTCTGGATGGACAAAACAATATGAAACAGCCATTTCCTCTCATAATAGTTGGGTCATTTTTACAAATCTTTAAGTGGTTTGAAGTTAAGGGTGTGACACCGTTTCATAACAATAAGTAACATTGATTAAATTCACCAGTATCTGTGCTGACACTGGCCAACCTGGTACCACGCTGAGATTAACTTGCTGTCTGGAAATCTTCACGGTCAGAACACTGTACAGGGGTCGTTGTCCCTTTACTGAGCAGTTTGAGCTCAATAACTAAAGCTGCAGCAAGTGATTTTTGCCCATTAGGAGGCAGAAAACCTGTCTTGATAAATCACTGGTGGTAAAACTGATGCAAAGGACAAACAACATTCAGAAACAACATAAATTAATTCATTTTGAGTAAATGATTTGCCATTAGTTACGTGTGTTGACGTTGATGCCATAAAACCAAGACTTTGACTTAAAACTGGTCCAAAGCCTCATGAAGCTGCAGAGCTGGATGATCATCCTCTGTGGGTAAAAAAATGTGTATATATATATAAAACATTTGGTCGGTTTTAAGATTTGTGACACATTTTACTTTTTCAAAGCCAAAATATCTAAAACCATAAAAAAGTTCAGATGTCTCTGAATCTGACACCTCTAAGGAAAAGATGATTCCTCTGCTGTCGTTTTTCTTTTTTCATGCTTTCAGTCAGTGGACACAATCCACATTAAATGTTTCATCAGATGAGATGAAATCCTATTTGTTGGGTAATAGAAATCTATGGCAGGGAGTCTGGGAGTCCCTGATGAGCAGAAGCATTACAGTAGGATGCATGGGGCAGGAGGTGCAGGGAGGCAGAACCCTCCCCCCACCACAGGCTTCAAATCCTGCCAAGCCAGTGGAATTTCATGGAAAGATGAAATATGTCAATGCAGAACTTTAACTCCCACCCAGTTGGTCAGCTCTCCTGTGGTTGGCCCACTTATTCCCTTGTGCTTTTCTAAATTAATACACTAGAAAATTACAACACGAGTCAAAAACAGAGAATATAGGTCATCCTGGGACAGCATGGGGCAAAGAAAGTAACCTTTTGTGCAGAGTGGGTTGCAGCCAACTCACTGAGCTTTCTGTTTCATTTTTATCACATCCAAATTAAAGCCAGTTAAACTGGCTCTGTTTAGTCTGAGAATATGAGTGCTGGATTTTCTGTGTTGCGTTTTCTAGAAAGCAAGGTTCGGTGAACTCATAGAATCAACTGTGAGCAGCAGGGGAAGCGGGTTCTGGATTAATCTTTGGCAGAATTGGCTATGACGTGCAACAGATTGTGCCAAGCTGGTCCAGGCCCGTATCTCACTTACAGGCTGTAGGTTTCTCTGCAGAGCTAAGGGAGGCGGCCTGGAGGCCTTCTTGGCTCAACATGGCTTCACTGATGTGGTTCTGGTTAGAAATAAGATGGGAGAACAGCTGTGTGTGTGGGAACAAGGCTGAGTTGTCCCTTTCTTTGACTCTACTCTGCTGTACTCCACCTCTGTGATCTGCTTTTGTTTTGTTTTCTGTCCTCGTCTCCTCCAGAGAACCGTCACATGGTTTGTTGTCTGTTAGACACACAGCCTCAGGCTGCAGGCGGAGCAGCGTGAATGAGATCTGCATGAGGTGGAGTGTGAAATCTGACTTAAGTATCAGAGATCATCAGTAACGTGATTCACAACTAAGAGATACTGGCAGCACACACAACGTGTCTTCATGAATATGGAAAATATAACCATACTAGAGGGCACGATGTACTTTTATTAGATATTCACAAAAAAAGTTTGACAAATGGCAACTAATTATCCTTTGGAAATTATTTGAAACTATCAAAGTATGTGAAATCAATGTTAATATTTGACCACGGTTAGTCTCATCATTTTTTCTTCCTTATTTTAGAAATTCACAAAACGTTAGGTTTTAATTTTCATGTTTCGTTTTGCAGCCGCAGTGAGATAATCTTTGTTTTCATCAGGTAGATGTGATGACTTGGCACTTGACAGTGTTTGTACCTCGCTTCACTTGCTCTCTCACGGCTGTCTAATGTTTGTCCTCATGTCATGAAGCAGCATGCATGTGTTTTTGCATTTTCTGACGTACTCATTATTGATCAAATGCATTCCTTGTTGTGCTCAGTGGAAATAGGGTGGAGTTCACCGCTTATGAAACATTCTCTATTAAAAAGTGAAACTGACTTAGATAATATTTTTAGTCATCAAAAGATCTGGCTTTACCTGGAGGGTGAGGCATTTTTAATTCATGGGGATTATATATTCTTAGCTGAATGTCAAATCTGGTTCACTATCAAAACAGGTGCATCAGTTTTTAGCCAGTCGACAAAAATACTCAGCAACTGTTTAGTTTTTTATTTAAGCATCTTAAATCTTCTATACTAATCGGTACTAAAAGTTCCTTTCTTTAGATTTACTGTGCTGGACTACCTGACATGTTTCCAGTTTTTACAAAATGGAAAAAACACCACAATATACGAATGTAATTAGACGTAATGTAAAAGTCTTTGTAGTAAATTCACTAATGCATTATCGTGGTTGTGTTGAGTTTAAAAGCTGACGTTCTCCTCCCAGCTCATTGCCCAGGCTGGTAATTTTAGAGTTGTGAACAAACTACTCTGACCTACCCTTACGATGGCCACTGATCTGTGGCTGTTTCATTATCCTCTCACTACAGGCTCCATGTGTGGCATTTCACTATGACTCCCAGAATGTGCCACCTTGCATTCAGTATGGAGCCATATAACCGGCAGCTTATCCTGCCCGGTCTGAACGCTGTTGGTCTGCAGGAGAATCTAACTGCTTACAGCTTGGCTAACTAACCCCTCTCTGTTTTCCCTTTGCTGTCACATCTGCCTCTGAGGGATCTTCCTCTCTCGCTCTGTCCCTTTTTGTCTCACAGGCCTGTGGAGACAAAGGCTGTCTTCTGTTTGGACATCTGTCCATCTCAGTTTTTCATATTTAATAAGGTAAGTCCTTCTGTCACTCACAGCTCTTGAACCTTGGGCAGCGCAGAATATGGTTTGGTTCTGTGCAGCATGTGTTCAGTGTGCTATTTCTGTTGTACATTTAATTATAGTGATCATGTGTATTATGCTCCTGTCATCTGATAATAATAACACTGTATTTGGTTGAGTTAAAACCTCACAAATGCAAATCATATGAGCTGGACTGCAACTAAATGCTATTTGTGTTTGGATTTTTGCAAAAAATTGCAACTAGTCAATAATCAGTACTTTATCAAAACTTCATTGTTGAAGCAAGTCTCACCAGACACATACCAGAGTTACTTATATGACTTACTATGTATCAAAATGTCTGAATATGTTAAAATGTTGAAGTTATAAAATGAGCTGTTTAGTAAAACATTATGTTTAGAGCTGAAGTTGTTTTCCTGTTTGGAAATCAGAACAAAGAGCAGTGCGGTGAGTTTTGTTTTCATGGTGTCTGAGTGGGAAATGTTAAGGGACATTTGTCTCGAGCAGATGTCTTTTACATCACAGCACAATGTCTTTTAGGTGATTTGTTTGGTGGGGAATGAGTTTATCTCTTGGTTTAAAAGTACAGTATGTGTCACACACATGAAGTGTGTGTAGGCAGGTTGTACAAACATCCTGAATCTTTACACAGCCAACCCCCTAAGATTTCCTCTAACGCTGTGTCTTCACAATCAGTATGCTTACTGAAACACTTCCCTGGAAGTGTAAGTAGAACAGGTTTCAGTGATATTCAGTGTATTTACTCTTCGGTGTCCTTAGTCCTTGTCTGTTCCCACTGCGACTTATCAGTTCATGTATTAACAGAATATGTTGTATATTATATGTTATATATGACACAGGACATGGGATACACAGTTCGAAGCACTTTTGATGATTTTAGAATGAAAACTAAATGCAACTTTGCAAAATTAGTCATTTATTCCTTCTGCAAAAAAAAAATGCAAATAATTCTGACAAACCAAACTCATCAAAAATTTTTAAAATGCAAGCAGAGGTAAAACAATAAAATATATTTTTAACATACATACCAATATATATAGAGGTATACTGAAGAATGGAACATGTCTGCGTGAGAATAAAGATGAAAAGCAAACGTGAACTTATTTCGCTTATTCCCTACTTGCTGAAAGTTACACGAACAGATTAGTATCACTCATGGTTTGGTAAATAGGAAGCTCTCGGCTGTGCTTTACTTAGTCCAGAAAGTGGAAACAGGAAGTACTTCATGTGTATTTTTGCACAAACATGATTTGACATGAGCTATAGAGGTGTTGTGTAGCACGTTGTTACCTTCACATCGAGCCAAGCTGGCTACTCTTGTCTTTGCTAACTGGCTATTATTGGTGGCTTCATATTTACTGTGCAGACCTTGAAGTAAGTGATGTGAAAATCTGTAACTTTTTAAATACACGATTAATTGTATTAGTAATCTATGTTTAAAAGGGTCTTATTGCTCTTTCTAGCTTCTAAAATATAAGATATAAGCTTTGTCTCAAGCAATAGTGAACACAGCATAAAGACACAGCATCCTTGGGGTTTTGAAAATTAGTCATTTTTCAGATTTGATTTCTGAAGGATATTTTATAGCAGATGTGATCTTAAATACATGACTTTTAATTCACCCTCTTTAAATCTGTACACACCAAAACTTGTCTTCATTTTTTTACTTGACTTCATATGTTCCCAGAAATTGTGTGCTGAATTCAACAGGACTGTGAGAATATGCCAGGTTTAATTTTAGTCCACATTGTGCGGATGCTGCTGAGTGTGTGGAAGGGGACTTTTTCCACTTTGCATTGTTGAAGTTTTTTCCTCAGAGTGTCTGTCTGTGTGTGTGTTTGTGTGTCTGTGTGTGTGTATGCGCGTGCACTTATCTGGCAGCTGTGAGGAGAGGAGCGTGATAATCAACTTCTCTTGGCATTTGGCTTCAGTTAAACCACAAACTGAGGTGGGTCATAACATGGAAACAAGTCTCATAAAACAGCTTGTGGGCAAACACGAGAAGTGATTATTTCCAAAACACTACATTTGTATTTATTAGGTTTTCGAGGTGTATTGTACTGCCTGTCCTCCCTCAGCTGCCATGTCAAGCAACAGATAAAACAAAACATGACAGCAGCTTTCAGAGTAGAAATGTGGTTTATTTTTACCAGCCTCAGTCATTTTGTAATTATTGTGAGCATAGTTATCATTTTTTTTCTTTAAACAGTGAGTCTCTCATTTCGGAAAGACGCACAGCAGCGCTCTGGTCCACAGCTGGTTCTCAGGCTCTGAAATACAACCAACAGTAAAGCAGCTGGAGCAAAAAAGTGTCTCAAAGCGCTTCTGTTTATAGAATAGCGAAGGCTCCAGACCCTACTCTATGTACACATTCACTCACAAACTGAAACTGCTGGAATAAAGATTCTCATGTAGGCCTCCACATGTTTGATAGTAGCGTATAGACCCGGGCCTGTGTAAGTACATTAATCAGATTAATGACTGTGAGTTTTCCAGCAAGCTTATGCGCTCTGGACAAGTCACTGCCTCCTCATCCCTCCCTCAGATGGTCTCTCCCCTCCTCCTCCTCCTCCTCCTCCTCCTCCTCACTGGCCTGACCCACTTCTTTTTAAACCAACAACTAGAATCTCCTTCTGTCTGTTCACGTGTATATCTGTCTAAAACCATCACTCAGCTCTCAAGCCTGTAATGATGCAGAAATCTCTGGATTGTGTATTGAATGAGATGACTGACAGGATTTCATACCTGTGTTCATCTTTGTGGTGGACAACTGATTGTATTGACAAATACTGATGTTAATAGAGGACATTGTGTGGAAAATATTTTGTTTTGATTATTATATAAGCTAATTTATTTCACTGATTTATAGATATAAAGAACTTGAAGGTTTTTAGCAAGAAGAAATTTGATCATATGGTCAGAGGAGAAGTAAGGGGAGTTTCAGTACTTTAAGACATACTTTTTTGAATTCCTATAGAATTTCTGGTTACACTTTGTGAATTTCTGGTTACATTTATGCATGTAGTACCAACAGGGCTGTAGTCAAGTCCATCTTTGCAGAGTGTGTTTATGATTGTACTTGCTTTTTAATCATTTCAAATTACAGTTCTGTGTAAAAACTCTGTAGGATCAAATTAGTTGGTAATTTCACTTAATGTTACACTAAACACTGTCAAGGACAAGATGATATTTAAACCCCACCTTGAGCAGGGTGTTGCACTGTATTTATGATGATGAAAAAGCATCGTGTAGCCACACTGTAGGATCAACATTCAATGAAAAAGCATTTGTCCCAGAAAGAAAAACAGGCTAAAATCCAGATTTGTACTCAAATTAATGCTACTGCTAAGGTATATAAAATATCACTATCTTATTAGAACAGCAACAGACAAAGAAATTGTGATGAAGTAATGTGTAATTAATGGTGATTATAACAGAATACTTGTGCACCACGGTGAATGTGAAGAGGACATAAACACCATTGATAACTCAGAAGTCATGATGGTTCAAATACCTGATTTGCAGCATTAATTAATATATTATTCTTGCATTAACACATGCATGAGCTATTGTTAATCCTTATGTCCTGATAGTTCATGTCGTACCACGTAGATGAGTTAATGATTTTTCATGCATGAACTTGTGATAGTTGACGTACCCTTACCATACACCCATTTTTACTGTGACTTCTAGGTGTCAAATGTGATCTATTGTTAGTGAACAATGGCTGCCCTCTTCCAGTAAGGAACAAATGACAGAACCATTCAAACCTGTGCTGAGAGTTTGGTCACCTGATAATAATCAGACTAGGGTTCTGTTTCTGGTTTGGGAACCTGCACTAAGTGTCTGTCTAGCTAATGTTTTCAGTAAATGGAGAAACTGAAGCAGGAGTTCTCGTAAGAAGTTGGCTCTTTTCCTCTTAACTGAATTGATACGAACTAAAGGTCTGCTATTTTGGTAATTTTGGTTTTGTGAATCAACCTGTACAGCTGCTTTCCAGCATTCCCATTTCAATTTGCACAATTTTTCACTCTGTTTCTGCCAGAGGTGGAAGTTAAAGTTCCCATTCTTTGTTGTTTTCACAACTGGGGAAACAGCTGTCTGTGGACACAACACCTGACCTTTTGGTATCTTAGAAGAAGTGATGATTGATTTAGCAGTGATTCAGAGGTGCGGAAATTAGAATATTTTTAGGGGACAGCTCCTTTTAATACTAAGCTCTACAGATGATTGTAAGTTTAAGTATTTCTGGTGAGATACCACACCTTAATCCACAAGGCCAAAGAAAAGTACATATCAGTGTCATTTGATATGTAATTTCTTTATTCGTCTTTCTCTGCTGCTTCTTCTTAATTTACTTTTGAGCTTGACAAACCAGCTCCACTTGCCCTTGAAGCTGTGTTTTGTTGCTGCGATACCGTATCGGAAGCTTTTTGTGTTGTTGTGCTATCAAACTGTCTCAGTAGCTCATTGTCTCTGTTTTCCAGTATATTTTACCACACATTCACGCTTCTCGGACTAGGTCTGTGTTTTACTGCGCTCCCCTGGTGTTGTTGCTCATCTGTTAAAACTTTACTCTCTTATTCTTATCATATTTCTGTCTTTTCATGGTTTAACTCACTCAACAGTTCTCCTGTTCTCCGTCGGTCAGCCCTGACAGTCTAGAGGCCTGTTATGGATCAAGGACCAACCTGTAGCTTTTGGATGCCTTCAGATGGTTCAAGGAGTAATAGAGAAGGCTATCACTCTTGTCACAAACTGTGATAGAAAACACAGTTTTGTTTTTCTGTGTATTTTTCTTTAGATCAGAGGGTTTAAAGCTTCAGAACAACCATCACTTTTTACTTGACTCTTTCAGAGAGAAACTAATGATCTTACTCTTTACTTTGTGAGGAAGAAACATGTCATCCAGTGCAGTGGTGTGTCTTAATGAACAGTGGATCTCTATGGCACAGGCAAATAAGCTAGAACCAGGTTCTAGATTTAAAGATGTTAAATGCAGAATGCGAGTGCAGAAAATTCATTGTTGATTTTAGTATATTTATATGATTTGTTTATGGGCTTGTATTTGTACAGTTAGTATGAAGCTACAACCAGCAGCCAGTTAACTTAGTTTAGCCTGAAGACAGCTGCTGCCTAGATCTCTCAAGAAGTTATGACATGTTTAAAAGTTAATTTGCTATAATGTTCTATTTTCACAGTTTCCCCAACCCCATCAGTGCAAGTGCCACATCTGCCATTACAGTTTTCCTTCTGTGAACTATGATAATAATTAAAACAAGCAACAACAAGTCTTGCTTGTTCTGCTTATACCCTTTTTATAAATAGGCTTTTAATGTAAAAAACAGTGAGTGAGATTGTTGCTGACAGTAATTTAAAGACTACATAGACACAAGACAGCAGTGATGTTAAACAACAAACCAGGAGCTACTGAAAGACAGAGCCTCAAAAATGTAAAATGACTACACACAGAAATATAATTTGTTATGTGTCAGTCTGCGAGTGTTGCTCTTATATGGAGGACTTTAAGATATCTATCCCCAAAGGACCAGTGTCCCCTAATCTGGCCATGTGTCTATAGCTCTAGCAGTTCCTTCTGGATGAACTGTGGCCACACATGGTGTGTGTGTGTGTGTGTGTATGCAGATGTGTGGTGTGTGTGGGATGTTGGTTGGTTTGCTTGCACGAACTGCCTGCTTCATGTCCTTCCACAGCATTTCTATAAGGTCATTACTTTAACCATTTGTGTGAACAGGGTCGTTCTCTTGCTCCATGATTTACCTTCAGTGAGCTTCAGTTTACAAATAAATACCCTGATAAACTTTCCTGTTCAATTTGCTTGTACAACTCAGAATTCATAGCTCCATCAACGATGACAAGCCTTCCTGGTCCACACGCAGCAAAGCAGCGTTTGGTCGTCCCATGCTGTAAAGGCAAACTGCCTGCACTGTTTTCTATGTAAACCCTCACACCGGTGGTGAATTGAATCCTGGCGTGGAGACATGTATCATATCGAGTTGATGCACGTCTCTGCATTAGGATAAGCCACTGTCCTATTTTCCTGGCATTGATGATCCAAACAGCATTCTCTCATTGGATTACAATGTCCTGGACACCACACCTTCACTACTTCTCTCAATTACGAGATCTGTTTGTGTAGTTTTGCAGCAGTTATAATGACAGCGGGTGAAGAGAAACTTTCCATGGCCATGCAAACGTGTTTTGTTTTCTCTGTCACTCTGTATCTGATGAAATGGTAAAACCAGACTGTAGAAATATGTTACTCGAAGCTGCGAATACTTTTAGAAACATTGACAAAGAGAAAAATACACTTAAAGCACAGAATATGTACAGTACATCTTAATATCAGCGTGTCAGTCATCTCTGCAAAAGAAATATTCACACACCAACACTTAAAAAATTGCTCTACTCTGCTTTATGGGCATCATGACGTTGCGCAGTCGGTATGTATTAACACTCATTCAAGCCAGAATGTTATACTTTTGTCTCCACAAAACATTCCTCCAGTCTTCTGGCTTATCCACATGGCCTTGTGTAAACTGTAAACAAGGAGCAATGTGGATTTTGGATTCCTCACTCCTTTTTGTCATGCACACCATTGTTCAGTGCTTTCCTGATGGTGGACTCATGACCTTTGATACTGGCCACTGAATTTGCACACAATCTCCAAACTATTTAGAAATTATTTTGGAAACTTTTTTTTCAGCCTTGTTTAGCACCGACGGCTCTTCTTCTATTTTCACCATCAAAAACGGTGATAATCCTCGAGGTTCGTCACTTTTGCCGGACACAAATGTTTAAGACATACAATTAAATAAAATAATTTATTCAATTCAAGATATATTTTCACTTAAAGAGCAATCCAAGACAGTGAGCTAGTGTTTACCTCTTATAATACTTTTACTTACTTTTGAGGACATGCTTGGTATATCTTTGTGTTTACCAGCCATTGTAATGCTGGTTTTAAGACTCTTTGCAGTCAGTTGTTATTCTTAAACAGTAAATATATGTTTAGGAATAACAGTAAAATATGTTTAAACTATCACATAGCTTTCCTTGACTTTCCTTTGCCATAATCATTGGTAAACATTTAGATTTAATAATGAATATAAAGGCACACCTATAACATCAGTGTTGTTCCCATCACCCTCTGCTGTAGCAGCCAAAGTTAGCATGTCAGTATAAGACACAGACCGTCTATGGCGTGAGAACATGCTGCATGCTGTTAGCGCAAAGCACTTCTGTGTGTAAGCACAGCCTCACAGAGCCACTACACCAATGAATCTTTGTTTTCTTTAGGATTAAGATAAGAGTTAGGATTTGACTTGGTATCAACCTTTATGATTTGAACTGCATTATGAGTGCTAACTACAATATGCTCTTATCTTAACTCTAAGAATCTATAGCCTCTGAATCTGAAACAGTGTGTTGTGAAATTGTGGTCAGGTGGTAGTTTTCTATCAGCAAATATGTTAACATAAAGCACTTTGTGTTCAGTGTGAACTCTGTGTTGATTTTTATATGGTCAATGTCTCCACTCCTCCAACAGGTATTGAAATAACACAAGCATAAGCAGCCAAACCTACTCGCTGTCAATGAGCCGCACCCAGATACTGTAGCACACGCGCTCACACATCCATATGCTGCTGTCCTGCAGTAATTAGCGACCCATGGCAAACTCAGTTTTCTCATACACACGCATGTTCCAGCATGCTGGTGACAGATACCTCTGCTATTAGCATACTTTCCACCCACCTGTAACACACACATGCAAGCACAGAGCCGTCCTTCTGTTTCCACCTCTTTTTTACTGGCTGCACAGCACTGAAGAGGATTAGCTGCCATTTCTGTTGTGTTGTGTTGCGTTGTGCTGCTGTGTTGTTGAGTGTCTTGAACATCACACACAACAACAAATGCATATTAAACATGATCTCTTTTAATGAAGGCGTAGTAGTATCACCAAATTAACTTTTCTGCTGCTGGCTGGTCTGTCATTACAGTCTTACACTATAAGCTTTAGTTAGACTCACTCCCACGTTATTTCTTGCTACCATAGCTACTGTACTGACTACAGCACTGAACACCAGTGTGCACAGAGTGCGTAGATCAGCTGTTGTCATTTTGGGATTCAAGAGTTCTGTACAGTGAGAGAAGATTGTGAAGCACACAAGGGAAAAAGAAGTAGGAGCGTCTTGTCCAGTCATGTTTTTATGTAGAGCATAATCTCATACTAAAGTAATTCACAGTGCTACACAGGGTTTTAACGTTGTGAAATATTATGTTTAATCGAGTCTGCTCTGCCTGGCACGTGTAATTATTGTTGGAGTAAAAAGTCAGAATATGTGGATTTAATGAGTTTGTGGTTGTCTTTAATCAGGACTAAAGTGGCATGTTTTCCTCCCAGGTTACTTTGTCTGTCTGCCGCAGGAAGATGTGCGTTAAAACATTCAAATGTATATTTTCCTGTGTTCACATCCACGGAAAAATATGTCCATATTTATTTTCTGCTCAGTAAGCAGTCAGAATATTGTTGATTAGTGTCTATGCAGGTGGAGAATTTATTTTCATTTATAATGGCTCCTCATGGACACAGATGGTGCAACAGCAATGGACTCTCACCATTCACTGATCAACAAATCATAGGAATGTGGCAAAATATGTTAAATGTACACAATGTTAAAATACTAAAATTAGCTTTACAAATGTTTAGTGAGAGAAAGTACAACTTGGTAAGTGTCAGTGAATGTAAACATAAGACATGATGGCAGCTATTAAGGTATAGTACAGGTGGTGTCATCTCAGGCTATATCTTGTCCCTCCTGCTGTGAGAGACAGCAGGATTACATAGTTTAAACTTTGTATTTTGTATATATAAAATCTGTAGCCGCAAGTTATCAGAGATGATTCTGTGCAAATGTTTGTGCATCTTCTATCTGATGAATGAGATCCATTGTTAAAGGACAGGATGCACTCACACAGTCTCGTGCCTCAGTAGTGGACCCCTGACAGGATCAGTGTTTGTCAGGCACACAAGTAGACAGACAACGAAAACTGTGCAGAAATCGGAGCTGGGAAGTGGACAGCCAGTGGTTGAGCAGCCTCTGTAGCTTTCTGTGTTGACTGACCTGGAGCCACAGTTTGCCAGAGGCTAATACTGTAGAGTTGTTTTAGTCGAGGAGTGAGACAGGCCAGTTCCAGGGTTGATGCCAAAACCGTAAGACACAGATTCTCATATTTTATAGGGGATGTTTTTATTCATAATTTAGCGTGTCTGTTTAACAGTAAGTATTTTTAAATGTATTTACTTAATTTAATTTGGATTTTTGTATTGGTTTATAGAAGGAGGGCTGTTTGTGCAGCTACGTGTCCTCTGTGGCTCTGGAGAAGCTAATGAAATGAAATTTGTTCGATAAAGTCTAGACACTTAGTCTCTTCGATGTTAGTGTTGTAGTGCATTATTAATGGACTTGACAACTTTTTGTCAATCCTGATTTTATATAGGAATATAATAGGAATTGAGAGTGAGACCACATGTCTAATGTCCAGTAGCAAGTTTTCTTTTGCAGACATTAGATTCTGATTTACTTTTCGTATCTGTGCTCTTATTTTCATGTCATTGGTTTGTATTTGAGATGTGGAGGAAAACATTTTTCACTAAAGTGTTTTTTCTTGAAAGCTTCAATCTACTGAACTGGTAGTTAATAGCTGTAGCAACACTTTCTCCATTTCCCTTACAATTAATATGATAATGGCCTGTATTTGAAACATGCATGTTAAATTACAACTAAAAGCTGTCAGATTGTTAGGAGCCCATCACAACTATCCATCCATCCATTTTCTGAACCGCTTAGTCCCTGTAGGGGTCATGGGTGTGCTGGAGCCTATCCCAGCCGGTATACGTGCGAGAGGTGGGGTACACCCTGGACAGGTCGCTGGTCTATCCCAGGGCCACATATTGACAAACAACCATTCACACTCTCACTCACACCTACGGGCAATTCAGAGTCCCCAGTTAACCTGACTGCGTGTCTTTGGACTGTGGGAGGAAGCCGGAGTGCCTGGAGAGAAGCCACACAAACACGGGAAGAACGTGCAAACTCCTCCATCACAACTATTTTCTGGGAAATTAGCTGGCAACACAGTTTCCATAAAACAACAGTGTCCTGCATTAATATATAAGCTTATTATTCTCAGTTAGTAACAGCTGATTTCCTACCTTGTTAAAAGTGTCAGTGGTTGTTATCTGCACCAGCTGTATGTAATATCTCTGCATGTCTCTCGCCAGTATTTTTCTGTAGCCGCCATCATTCTGTGCTGTAAGGGAGACCCCAAAATGTCTTCCAACGGAGACCTCAGCGACCTGGGCAGCTCTGACAGCTTCTGGGAGGTACAGTACACACACACACACATCTGACATTCATCACCTGACTCTCAACACTGTATATTTTAACAACTTGGCTCTCTGTCTGAGTTAGTGGTCGCTGTGTCTCTAGTGGTTCATTCAGTCAGTTTGAAATAAAACTCAAATACAGGAAAAACAAGGTGAAAAAGGTTTTGAACAATAACTGACATGTTGACTATTAAAATGCAATTTAATGATCAATGATCAACCCCCTATAAGAGCAAGTTAAGGAGTAAAAAAATACAAAGGAATTTCAAAGACATTAACTCTGAGTTGTGTTCTGAGCATTGAAAACCTGCACACCACAAAACTGAAGAAGAATAGACAAACAGGTCCCAACCTAGGTGTGCAACGTTAGTACACTGTAAATTGCAAACTGCATAAATGAATCTGGCTAAATATTATTATTGTTTTTGACTTCATTATTTCACAGGTATTTTTCAAATGTCCTATAGCTGTCCTATAGTGACTTAACATATTTATGCTATTGCATTTTATAAATGCTGTGTAAACACTTGTGAGACAATAGATCCCTGTGTGCAGCATGTAAAATGACCTCTATTCATCCAGCTGCACACAGGAGAAAGATCCACAGATCAAAAGAGATATTTTTGATCTATGACTGTGGTCATTTGCGTCCTTGTAGTCAACAGGAAATTTTAACTGTTGGGTTTATTTCTGATCCTCTCATAAAAGGTTATTATCACCATATGACCAATAACTTCTCGTATTTCTAAGCAGAGTAAACATAAAAGTAAAGATAATTACCACAAGATTATCACATAGATTCTAACTCACATTAGAATCTAGAGACACAAAGTCAGTCGCTGAAGGACATCCAAGGACATGTACTTGAATTATGGGGCACAAACTACAGACAGTGATCTTTTCTACTCATTATGTTAATGTATTTCACTGAAGCGTTCAGGAGTCAGATGATGCGCTGGGATTGTCTGGGGTGACAAAGAGTCATAATGAGTCCCTGCTGAATGACTGCAGGCTTCACAGCTCTCCACCTCTAAAAAGTGCTCTCCTGTCACTCTCTCAACTCTGTGCACTTTCTTTTGTCTCTGTTTCAGTCTTCTCTCCCGGCTGTTACATACCATGCCAGTGTTTTACCACGGCAACAGTATCACGTTGATTTTGCAAAATGCCTCATGGCAACAGAGCAGCTTTTCATAACAGTAGAAAAATGTTTAAATGCCTCACCTAGAGTTTTCTCACTCATTGTGTGTCTGTGTATGTATTATCGCAGCCAGGGAACTATAAAAGGACGGTAAAGCGGATAGATGATGGACACCGACTGTGTAATGAGCTGGTCAGCTGCTTCCAGGAGAGAGCAAAGATAGAAAAGAGCTATGCTCTGCAGCTGAGTGACTGGGCCAAGAGGTGGAGGTGTGTCGTGGAGAGAGGTCAGTTATATATAATATATAATATAATAATTTTTTTGGTTTTCTGGGAATGTTTGATCTCTACACTGTCTTTGCAGACAAGCTTCAGATGTTGCTGTGATTAATCTATGAATAGACATAAAAGATTCCATGTGCTATAAAAAAGGGGCTTGTGCCACTGTTATTGGTTTGTTTTGTAATTATCCGTGCAGAAAAATATCTGTTTAAAACATGTAGTTTCACGTTATGGAGTTGGTGATTTGACCCTAAATACTCAAAACTCTATGGCCAAACAGAGAAAAATAGTCTCTGTCTTTCCTGTTTTAAACTAATGGAAATAGTAAGACGATTGCTCCTTATTGCTCAGGGCCTCAGTATGGTACTCTGGAGAAGGCATGGCATGCCTTCATGCAGGCAGCTGATCGACTCAGTGAACTGCATCTGGAGCTGCGGGAACGGCTGGCAGAGGAGGACAGCGAGAAGGTACGCAACTGGCAGAAGGATGCCTTCCACAAGCAGATGATAGGAGGCTTCAGGGAGACCAAGGATGCGGATGATGGCTTCCGCAAAGCCCAGAAACCCTGGGTCCGCAAACTAAAGGAGGTGAGGGCCCCTGAACAGTTTCTGATATCGGTCTGTAGCATATACGCCATCTGTCAGTTTGCACATTGAATATGCTGAACAATAAGGGGATTTAATTGACAAGACATTTATATACTTGTCTGTGTTTAAATTCTCATCAGGGCTCAGGTTTCCAAAAAGTTTTCCCAGTGTCAGGCAATTTAGCTAGGATGTCCAAATAAAACTAAACAAGTATTAGGTAAAGTAAATGTGCATGTCACTTCCAAACAAATCTATTCACATGACTGGTTCTTGCACTTTTGTTTTCTCTAATGTGCTTAAAAATCATCAATAATCATCAGTGCATGATTAAACACAACATGCGTGGCGTAATAAGGTCAGGATTTTGCTGTGAACCTGGAAGTTCTTCATGTAGTGTCTGCCACAGCACAATGGACTGCGTAAACAAAACGGGTACGTTTGATTAAATAAACAATGGCTGCATTCCATTTTGGTGTTCTAATGCAGACACAGTCACTGCTAAAACCTCTAAGGCATTTAATTCATCTATTGTGAGAGTTGTCAGTAATATGTCAATGTATCTGCAGCTGGAAAGGTGCAGAACCAAGAGTTTAAACCAGGAAATAGAAATTATATAACTGTTAACTGCTGATGGCAAGATTACATATACCAACATGACTACCTTGGCAGTTTGGAAACTGTGACAGGCTTTTTTACCAAACAACTTCTGATGGATAAATAGAAAATCATGACGCATTAATTGATAATGCAGTGAATTCTGAAAACAAGTGAGACCTGAATCTGTTATTTATTTGTTTTCTTTTAAGTCGCTCCCACGCATGAGATAACTTTGTAATTTGTTAGAAATGCTACACTGGATTAAGTCATTAGCCAAAGTCTAACACTGCTGCAAGAAGGACAAAGGTGGTTTCAAATGAAAAATGAAGGCATATAACTGTGTCTGGGTATGTGTCCAGGTGGAGTCCAGTAGGAAGAGTTACCATCAGACCAAGAAGGAGGAGTGGACGGCAGCTACCAGGGAAACGCATGCCAAGGCTGACCCGTCCAAGTCTCAAGAGGAAGTTCGCAAATATACGGCTCGGGTGGAGCGCTGCAACCAGGAGGCTGAGAAAGTACTGAGCTTACATACACATACTTGCAGGGTCCCATGTGCAGCTCTTCACAGACATTAACTGTCTCTTTGTGTGTGTGTGTGTGTGTGGTAGGCAAAGGATCGCTACAAAAGGGCCCTGGAGGAGTTGAACCGCTGTAACCCTCGCTACATGGAGGACATGGAGCAGGTGTTCGACCTCACCCAGGAGGCCGAGGGCAAGAGGTTGCGCTTCTTTAAAGAGGTTCTCTTAGACATCCACACACATCTTGACCTGTCTGCCAAAGAAGGGTAGGACACTCACACATTCATGTACATATGTGTCAGCACACAGAAACATACTAATAATATGACTGATGAACCATAGCCTAGAAGTAGGGCATGCAGAGATGGCTTAGGTATGTGTGTGTTTGTGTATGTACGCAGGAGTTAATAGAAAACTCATACTGTTGTCCATTAACTATTGACCTCTAATTCTGTTTAAACAAACCCCTGTTACCAAGGTAAATGTGATTGGTCCAGTCCAAATATTGGTCATTTGAACAATTTGTACACTGGCTTTCTTTATTTATGTACTTTTGCTTGACTTTAGTTTCTGAAAATTCTTCTTTAAAATCACTCAGACGCATACTTAACATGACTCTAGTGTAAGTGATGAAATATGCTCTGAAGTTCTGCTGCTAATCTTTGGCTTTTGTGTTTGCTTTAGCTGTTTCCTCAGGTTTTCATCTTTAAATCTGTGACATTGTGTCATTGTAATATTTTTTAAGGGGGTGAAAACTTTCAACCTGTTTATTATTTCACAAGAAAAAGGAAACATTTATACAGTATTTGTGCAGCAGCAAATTTTTTTTTATGCTTGTTGAGTTCATATGTGAACAGGCATGTTAATGGGTAGGAAATCCAAATAAACAAACTTAGGGACACAAAATGTTTGTGTTAATGTTTTATGTATTTAAAGGATGACTAGGTCTGTTCTCTGTGGACTCTCCAACACAGTTAACTTAAGAGAAAGTTCATTGTTCAGACAGCCATTTACTGTGCTGCACTGCAGCTCCTGGAGGGCTGGCTGTAGATGGATAGATGCGTTTTTTTTTTTTTTTCTTTTTCTTTTCCATAAGTGTAAACAAACCAGCAGATAACTGAGCTTTATCTCGGACTCTACCCTAAAATGGCAGTTTCACCATTTTAAAGGCCCAGTCCCCCAGAATACACACTACCTACCTGCTACTGAGAAAACCACAAGCTGCAGGAAGTTGCACAAATCAATGTTTTTATGTTAACAAAGCACTCAAAGTTGACAGAGTGGTCTCCAATAGCTATACCTTGTTTCACACATAGACGAATGGTCAGCAAAATTTTGGTGTGTCCCCATTTCTATTAGGTTTAAGGACTTGTACCGGGACCTGGGTCAGACCATACGAGCAGCCAATGACACTGAAGATCTCAAATGGTGGAGGAACACCCACGGACCGGGCATGAGCATGAACTGGCCACAGTTTGAGGTCTGGACACACAAATACATGCATGCGCACACACACACACACACACACACACACACTGTTCACCATATTTCAGTTTACACTTGTTTTTTTGATTATGTTCATTCATTCATGTTTTCTAAAACTCTGAGTGAGGGCTTTGGTACTTGTCCAGTATGTATATATATATTGTGTGTGTGTGTGTTGCAGAGACACAAGCTGAATATGTAATGAGTTTCCAGTGAAAGCCTTGTTGTGTGACTAAGAGCTCTGAGTGGGGTCAGGAATGTCATAATAAACACACACACACACACACACACACACACACACACACAGGGTTGTTCACTTGGAAATGTACAAATTTGACACTGGAGCTACAGATGGGGCCAGTAAGGACAAATGATGTTGACAAATTAGTAACTAATTCTAGGAATCAAAAACACAGAGGATTGTGTCTTTACCGAAAGTTGTCGGCCACAGACTATTAAAAAGTGTTTTATCTGAACATATATTCTATTTAGATCTTCTTATCTTTTGCAGAAATGTCTGGTCTGCCTAAACATAAAGTTTGAACATGAGTTTTATTTGCATCCTTGGGGAAAAAAATGCATTATACAAGACGTATGAACTTAATCATGTTGTGCTAAAATTAACTTGAACTAGATTTACAAAGATGGTAAATACTGTAAATAAGTACATTTACACAAGTACTATACTTGAGTATTGTGTGAAGGACTACCTGTGATAGCCATGTTCATATTTTGTTGCAGTACCACAGGAGTAGTATTATTATTTTATTAATAATTTTACTAATTTAATTTTCCTTAAAAATGTATTTAACCATGTATATTAGATTTAATGGACATCCTCTGGGCAAGATGGAGGCTTAAAATGTCTGATCGTACAATCCAATACATACACACACACAGTATAAATTGAGCGTGCTTAATGACCAGTGGACCACTGTCGGCTCAGGGCGTATTATGTGCACACACACATCAATTCATTTTTTTTTTGGTCAGTTCCAGGTTGGCTGTTTCTCGCTTAGCTAACAACCAGCTACTTGCTGTAACTTCTTATTTACCATGCACACATGAGAGCAGTATCAATGCCTCTGCTAGTTAATTTCTCAAAATAAAAACACCTTTATTGTTTAAACTAAACTGACACAGACTATCCAAACTTTGACTTTGGATAGTGGCAGTTTCATGTCACAGTGTGTTGAAAAGCACTGGTTATTTTTTTGTGACTTTCTATCGAGAGGTTCTCCTATCCTGAAGTAAAACATGGTGAGAACAGTTAGAAATATGTTTGGCACTGTTTTCTTTTTTTTTTCCTTTGGAGGTTTTATGAATCACGTCTGAGCATGATATAACTGACTGTGATCAGTTACACACTGTTATTTCCACACCCTCTTCACTACTTGTCCCTGAGTCACAGTGAGGACTAATTGTAAACCCTGCATTGTTCTATGTACTGTGTGTGAAAAGAGCTGCAGACCCAATTGTCAGGTCATAATAGAGATGCAATCCTCTGGATATCTGCCTCCCACTCCTCACTTTTAGTTTGGCCGCCTACACACTGGCTATGTGTGTGTACTGCTCCAGACAAGGACCATCAAATTTCACAGTCCTACAAAAGAGTTGACATCTAATACTAAAAAATTTGGTGAATGGACCACAAAATAAATATTGGGTTTCTTTTTTTTTTTTTGCATGCATCTGATGTAATAAAATTACATTGCATGTTCATACAAAACACGCCTTGTGCTGTTTAATCATATTAGGGAGTGATCATTATTGATTACTTACAGTACGATGGCTGATGAAAACG
This sequence comes from Helostoma temminkii, assembly GCA_900302695.1. Classification (NCBI taxonomy): domain Eukaryota; kingdom Metazoa; phylum Chordata; class Actinopteri; order Anabantiformes; family Helostomatidae; genus Helostoma; species Helostoma temminkii. The sequence continues at coordinate 30,744 of OMLM01002208.1, read as the reverse complement.
GAAAGATAAAAAAGAGACATCTAGAGAATCTGTACAAAAGACCAGTAGTGCAAAGGTATCAGATGATCAAGTTATTATAGTTGTGGAAGTTTCTCTGGGTGTAAATTCACTTTGTGTGTTCATGGTCACTATACACAAATGCACAAATATACAGTTTATTTCATTTGTGCATGTATCTGTTCAGTCATTTACTTGACAACTGAAGTAAATAGTTGAGCTCTTCTTTATGTTTAGCAAGGTCAGCATAATAAATTTAAGTCATTCGGATGTTTCTTAACTGGTAAGTGAGTGTATGAGAAGATCTTCTGTTCACATTCTTGATGACAAACTAGTCAAAGTGCTCAAAGCGTGTAATTCTTTTGTTATGGAGATTGTGGTGGGACAAGTGCCGCTTGTTTCAGCGAGAATCTTTGCTGTAACGAGTAAAACATTTAGCTTTGCCAGTTTTTTCAAAGCTGAAAAATAAGGGTAGAGAGAGATGCTGGCAGAAAGAAATGAATCTTTTCTGTTCTCTGAGGAATCTCCTGGCATTCCCACAGCACTGCCAGCATGCAAACAGGGAGCCATTGTTCCAGCACACACCAGTTTGTTTATCTGTCCTTATGAGGACTGTATTCATTCATAACATTATCTCTGTCTATTGCATAATACAGGTCTTAAAAGTCAGTTTTTTTTAAAAACCACAAGCAATAAAATGGCCTTACTTTGCAAGAAATCTTTAATCTTCCTTTTTGAGAGGTACATGTTGGTATTAATTCTGTAATTGTGAGGACATTTGGTTCACACACATGCGCACACATCTGTAGTGCCGACTGTAAATACCAGGAACTGTTGCTCCAGTCGGCTACTTCTGTCATCATCATTATGTCAAACAAATTTCATAAATGGGATATGAAATTCCAGAGAGAGTTGAATAAAAAGATAAATGGGATGTGTTTGTTGTTATATTTCACTCTGATAAGAGTGAATCGGAAATTTCTGAATTTTAAAGCGCGTAAAATATTAAATGTGGCCTGGACGGGGAATTGAACCTGCAAACCTTGGGGAGTTGCAGTGATAAGTTGATTAATTGACTAGTTGATCAACCAAGAATTTAATTGCAACTCTTCTCTAGAAAGCTGTGATGGATGTGATGTTTCACACTTTTGGTGTTTTATAAACAACATATTTACAATCAGGTTTGTAGATTTTTGTATGAAGGTACATTTTCTGGTCCTCTGTACACCACCACATTGAAGTTGAACTGAAACACTGAAAATGAGAGCTAGGTCAAAGCTTTTAGCTTTAATTTAGGAGTTTCACCAATGTGTGGCATTAACCATTCAGGAATTATAGCCATTTTCATACACATGGAAAAAATGGCTGACAAGCAGTTGCATGGCCAGGTGTGGCTTGTTCCTTCATCACTCCATGACTAAACAATGGCCTGTGTGTTGTATTTTCCTGAGTCTAACATTTCTATTTGATACTGTAGTTGTTCGCTGAAACTCTCAACATGAGGTCCAAAGAGGTGTCTATGCAAGTGAAGGAGGACATCATTAGGCTGAAAAAACACAACAGACCCATAAGAGATAGCAAAAACATATTGGGAGTGGTCAATAAAACAGTTTGGATCACATCTGTATAGCAAAGGCTGCAGATGCTCACCACGCTTTTACTTTCAGCAGCGCTCCTGGATGAAATGGAAGCTAATTACACATGGTGATGCTGTTTCATCATCATATTAAGTCTGCCCAAACCCAGCTAAAAGACCGGGTGCTGCTTCGTTATCCAAATAAGTCACTTTTCACTGTGTATTTTTTTTAATTCACACAGTTTTTACTATGAAAAGAAGCAATGTTTCTGTCTGCATGTCTCTCTCACAGCGCTGTCAGCTCACATTTATCAAAAAAAACAAAAAAAAAAACAAGTCAGGGCACAGTCTCTTTGTCTATACAGATCAAATCTGTGAACCATATTTCCACAATAACCTGAAGGTAGAGGAAAACTCACATTGCTTATCCGCTGCATGTACATATGGATTTTTAGCAACCACGTTTCCTAAGTGCATGTAAACTCATCCCTGATAACCCAAGAAACCTGGTTTCATTCAAGATTAAACTTTGCCAAAAAAATCTGAAAGCCTGCCATGTTCTGGAATAAGATTCTCTGGACTGATGAAAACGAGATCAACTTGTACTACAATGATTTGTCAAACAGGGTGGAGGCAGTGTGAAGGCCTGGGCAAGTATGGCTGCCAGTGGAATCATGTCACTGATATTTACTGATTTACTTGGTCATGTCTAGGTTTCAGACTACAGGCAGTCATTGACTCCTAATGATTTCCAATTGAGAAGTAAAGACAATCCGTATGTGTCTAATAATGCTCCTCCTTTCCATTATTTATGACCCCCCCTCCGCAATTCCTTGTTAAGTACAGAAGAGTCATAATGCTATAATTAACAGACTTTTACAATATAATATATACATTTCAGCCCAGTCTTATTTATTTTGATCAAATCACACTTGGTTTCACAACCTGGAATTTAGAATTTTAGAGGAAACATAATAAATTCATTTGTGAAAAAATTTGAAAACTGTTAAACATTTTCAAAACATGAAATAAATTCAGATAATGGGGGGAAAAGGTAACACTAAGTGATGTGTGTGTGCAGGAGTGGACTCCAGAGGCAAGTCGTTCCATCAGCAGGAGGGAGAGAGGTGGACACTCTGAGGAGAACGTGGTCACACTCACCAACATTGTCTCCTCAGGGGGAGATGATGTCCCCCCGAGTCCCATCACCACAGATACCGGCAGGTATGAGATCGCCTCCACATGTACAACAATCTCCATTAATGTGTTTCACTCTAAGGTTGGATTTAAAGGCTTACTTTATCTTTATCCACAAACTGATGCATCATTGCTCTTAGTGAGACTTGAGGGTTTCACACACAGATGCATTGTGTTCTTTTTGTAAAGTTTTAAACAGGTATATACCTGCGGGCTGTTAAGTGCAGACTGAACACATGACCACAGTTTTCTGTCTTTGACCCACCTGTGTGTGAGACAGGGATAGAAGCAGCATATAGTTTAGCTCGTTACCTTGTAGTCATCCTGAGGCGTTAACATCCTGTACACAACACACTATAATTAGAACAGTGTAGCTTGAGCTGACTCACTGTGTGTGTGTGTGTGTTAGTGTTACAGACTTTGTTACCAGATTTAGCTGCTGCACACACTCCCCTAGCATTATGTTTCCTTAGTAACAACAAAGGTCTGTAAATCACTTGCTGTGCTTCTTAATCAGCTCCCATCATGTCGGCTGCTGGCACAGTAGTTTTCCCCTGTAAATCTGTTAAACAAGGTTCAAGAGTCAGTAAATGTGTAGTAGGATATTGACATATCAAAATCATTTAGTACGTGTTTGTCCTACCAGTGTTTCATGGTATTACAGTAAGTTGTTCACACTCAGATAAAACGGAGTCTGGACAAGCTAATTTCCTAACAGTGACTTGTCTCCATCGCTGGTCAGTAAATTCTCTGTGGTGTCTGAACTCAACCACTCGGATGTTTTCATACACCCTCTTCACTGTTGGACATTTTGGATGACGGCACGTTTGGTTGCCAGGGGAGGTGTGAGGCAGCTGCAGAGCCTCTGTCAGTTTATTTACAACACCTCAGTTGAGACACATTAACTTTAAAGGGCTGCATGTGATGTAGTGTAACCTAGGGAGATACAGAAAAATCTAGAAAGCAGCCAAGGAGCATTAAATGTGGTTATGGGTTTTTTTTAATATGAAAATTAACCTAAAGGATATTTATCTTAGATTTCCTGCTGTTGGAAACTGAAACAGTAGATAAAACAGTGCAAATAACCAGCATTTGGTGGTTGACGGGTGAAAACATTAGATCCTGAATCTTTACTGATTCATGACTTATACTAATCTTAAAGAAATTTGCAGTTCCATTATTTTTCTACACCAGGCCTTAATTTGTACAGTTAAACTTTCATTTGCATTTTACACTTAGCTAGTGGTATAAAAGTAGTTAAAACAAAATCCTACTACTTATTAAATCACTCAATATTATTGCTTTGTCTATTTATAGCAATCTTATAGAGAGGCAGTAACATGAGGTGAAAACCAGAATAAATGCACCATAGCCATCCATTATCATAACCGCTTATCCTGGTATGAGTTCCTTTTTTTTTTTTTTTTTTTGCTCCTCTTGCCTTCCTCCTCTCAGGTATTCTTCAGACTGGTCAGATGAGGAAAGTCCTAAGAAATCGCTGGTGGTGAATGGCGTGCGGGAGGCAGAGGACGAGGAGGAGCAGGTAGAGGGGGTGCGCGTCCGGGCGCTCTATGATTACACGGGCCAGGAGGCCGATGAGCTCAGCTTTAAAGCAGGTATTAACCCTTACTAATGCTCACCGATGAGAGGCATCAAAGGTTGATTTATCTTAGTTGTATAAAATGTAAAAGTGTGACATTTTCAGCGGCTCTAGAAATCTAAAACTCTAAATCCACAGCATATTTATAAAAATTAGAGTTGGCAACATAGTGATAATTACAGCAGGACAGGATCATCTTTTAAATCATATCTTAAGATATCAAGCACTTTTCTCAAGCGCGACTGAAATATAAAGTTTTAATGATCTTATAAGTTTATTTGTTTCTAACAGATGACAAACTTAATGCAACACAAGACAATATATTACAGCAGCTCAATAAAGAGCAGGAACAAAATAAATCGAGCAAAACAGATATAAACAGATGTTGTAGTTAAACCAAACTAAAATTATTACAGAAACGAGACATTGCTTTTTAATTGTCAGTCAACAGAATAATTTTGGACAAAAATGATGGTACCCCAGAAAAGCTAATAATTTGACCATAGGGACATGTTAAACTAAAGTGTGCCCCTGGTATTAGCAACAAAGGCATCTTCACACTTAATTAATCAGTCTGCCTATTTAGAGGGTGAAAAGTAGTCACTGTGCTGTTTGGTATCATTGTGTGTACCACACTGAACATAGACCACAGAAAGCTAAGGAGGGAGTGGTCTCAGGAGATTAGAAAGAAAATTATAAACAGACATGTTAAAGGCTACAAGAGCATCTCCAAGTAGCTTGATGTTCCTGTGACTACAGGTGCACATATTATTCAGAAGTTTAAGGTCCACGCGACTGTAGCCAACCAACAGTTCTGGGGCTGCTTTGCTGCATCTGTCACAGGGGGTCTTGAATCTGTGCAGGGTACAGTGAAATCTCAAGACTGTCAAGGCATTCTGGAGAGAAATGTGGTGCCCAGTGTCAGAAAGCTTGGTCTCAGTCACAGGTCATGGTCCCCCAGCAGGATAATGACCCAAAACACAGCTAGAAAACAGGCTAAAAACAAAAAGCTGGACTATTCTGAAGAGGCCCTCTATGAGCCCTGATCAAAATCCTATTGAACATCTGTGGAAAGCAGTCATGAGAACATGCAGTCATGGGCAGGTACCCTTCACTTTTACTGTCAGTTTTCACCAGGCCAGTGGTGTGTCTTTTAAAATATAGTATATTAAAAACAATATTCTAAAGATAACAGAATTAAATGGCAAATTCAGCCATCAAATGAATCCTTTGCATCAACTTTGCAACGTTTTTATGAAATTCAATCTGAACATAAACACAAAAACACAGTATGAACTGTAAATCTCAGTAGAACGTATTTATTCAGTGTTAAATGTTTGAGATCCTGAATTTTTTTTTTTTTCCACCCAAGATGTCTCCTCTTAACATATTTACACACACTCATGTCATTCAGACATGAGTATTGTAAGACTGTAATGTAATGGGAAGCAAACCCATAAAAACACAGATTACATCTTACCTCAGTCATGCAGACTGAGGTAAGATGTAATCAACCATCCATGAATGTTGCATTAATTATTCCATCTCAGTAACAGAAGTACATCTGCCTGTGTGAAATTAGTGAAACTTACCTACAGAAATAGCTTCAGTAAATAGGGATTTTTAAATAATACAGTAGCTAGAAATTATATTTGCTTTCTCATTTGGTGGCCAATTGTCAGACTAGAAATTGCACATCTCTGAACACTGTTAGGAATATTTTTCCTGATACAAAATATGCATATTGCTGTAAATTCAGTTGTATCATCACTGCATCAGACACGTACTTGTAATGGCTCATGAGAACATGATAACTATATGTTTGTACTTCACAGCATGATGTGTGCAGACATCATGTCTTGACAGTGACCAGTTCTGTTGGAACCAAATACATGTTGAATCAGGACAGATAGTCTTATTCTTACTGATTTTTATTTCTTATTTTATTATGATGGAATAATTAGCTTGTCTGGTTTTCTCTTATAGATTAAAACTCTGCTTTATTAAATTATTAACCAGTCTCACACAATGTTGGAAATAAAACCAGTGTATAAATGGTTTTATCTTCCTTATGCACTGGATATTTTGACACAACTGTCTAAAGGTAAGGATGCTGTTCTGTGGTTCATTTTAATTTCTTCATCAATAATCTTAAAGATTATAGATCAAAAACACAGATTAAGACGAGTGACTTTAGTTTATTAAGTTAATTTGTTGTTTGATGTTTTCTTGTCTCTGGATATACAGCATAATTGCTACATTTACACTCACATATACAGACCTGTTGTTCTTTAGTGTTAGTGTTTCTTCTTGACGGAAAGGACAGGAGCTAATGGGACCTGATGGCCCCACAGAGGGAGAGACCTTCATTTGGAAATGCTTAATTCAGCTCAGCTTTGCTTAAGCTGAAACAGGAACCATGGACAGATTAACCTCTTCAGGGAAACTGGGGAAGAAAAACTCATTGTCCTCCACTATGACTGCAGTTATTAGTAGTTCAGATGAAATAATCAGCTAATTCGTTGATTAGCTGGAATTGATTGGCAATCATTTTGATTATTGCTAACGTTTCTGACAGTGAACTGACTTTCCATCATCCTCCTTCCAGGTGAGGAGCTGCTGAAGCTAGGAGAGGAAGATGAGCAGGGCTGGTGTAAAGGACAGCTGAGCAATGGCCAGGTCGGCCTCTACCCTGCCAACTACGTCCAGGTCATCGCTTCCTGATGGCTCGCCCTCTTTGGTCATCAAGCCAATAACACAACTACAGTCAAGTTGCCAGGACCTGAAAGCTAATAGTGCTGACATGTAGACACACCCTCTGTGAAGCCAGACATTAAAACTCATCACTGAGTTTTTCTTTTCTTTTCTTTTTTTTTTTTTTTCAGCTTGAGCTACATTTTTGAAAATCTACCAGTGGAAAAGTTCACTTGTTGTGAAACGCTGTTTACTCAGCCCAAGGTCATCAACACTGTTGTTTGAAAGAAGCTTTTCCAGGCAGTAAACATTTCCTGAGGCCTGCGAATATGAACATATCTGTTCATTTTAAATCCCTTAATTTCTCGTGGGATACTCTATTAAATCATAAGCTTCGGTTTCCAGTTTGCTGCCAATCATTTATGATTATTAGGGTGAGAAAATCAACATTTAATTCAAGAAGACAAGGCCTGGGTGGAGGTGGGATTAGCAGCAATGACCACAGCTGGTTTTGGCTGAAACATGAAACACCCCACTAAACATGATTATATGAAAGAAATGTTTGACATTTTATAAAATATGATTATTCAATTTATTTTCCAGTTAAGAGACTATTGATGCAACTCTCATGAAACAGTTTAACTTAGCATAGGGACATAAAGCTTAAAAAACTGGAATTTTCCATTGTGAGTTTTCTTAAATCCAGCATCTAGTGTTGGTTAGAGGAAGTACATGTCCTTTATCGTATTCTCCGCTCGGCTGTGGTGGCTGCTGCTTGAATAGAAAATATTAAAGTTAAATGAAGTGCCTTATTAGATGAGGCCAGAAATGCGCAGCATCACCCTGCTGTCTGCTGGGTAAAGACCTGCTGATGACCTCCAGTCTGATCCCAGCTGATCACCTGTTACCTGAAATTGTATTGTGCAAGCAGTATTGATGGGCTGTAAATCTCATTTAGCTTAATCATTATAATTATTATTATTATTTTGTAGATTTTTAGTCGACACTGTACTTCACTTTCTTACCTTTTTTTTTGTTTGTTTTTTATGTGATATCTGTATGTTCATATCAAGTCAGCTGATTTTGAATATTAATAGAATCCGGGTCGGTGCAGTGGTTAGTTATCACCTCATGGGAATAAGGTTCTGAGCTAAAACATGCTAACTGGAGCATTTGTGTGGACTTTGCATGTTCTCCAGCTGCTCCAGCTGCTCCCAGAGTCCGAAGACATGCAGGATAATGCATGATGCTAAATTGCCCATGGATATGAAAGCTAGTGTATCTCTGTTGACTGTTGACGTGAACAGTGTGCACCCTGCCTCTGAGCTGGGCTCTAGCCTACACAGCCTGTGACCTTCAAGGATAAGCAGATATTACTAATGTCTAGACAGTGTAAACTGTTTGCTACCTGTTTTTGAACATTTTTAAGAGTCAACTTATTGATCTTCTAATTTATTTTCCGCTTTAATTTAGCAATCTTCACTTAAAGCAGACTGACTAAAGATGGGAGGTTTTAGTTGACTGTTAGATGTGACCCAACCTGTGGAAAGTGGTTTTTTGCTAGTTTGTTTTACTGTGCTGGGATCACAATCACAAAGCACACACATCTCAGACGTGTAACATAAATTATAATTTGTCCGGTTTGGTCTTTTTCATGTTTGTTTGTGGTTCGTATGTGAGGGAGCATCTTCTGCTCTGCTGATCTCAGCATCACTTTAGTGAAGACAGAAATGTTTAAATAATCAGAGATAAAAGAGAAGTTGGGACTGCTGTGTTGCTCCTTTGTCTTTCCTTTTCTTTCCTGAATTGTAACATGTATAGGACATAAAGTGGGAAGCAATAATAAATCAGCATTCTACAGCTAAGAGTTTCACAGACTTTGTTTTGTCTTCAGTTTGCATCATAGATGAATTACTGCAGGTCCCGAGAGGCGAGTGGGCCCCTTGACCAGAGTCTCTGTATGAGCTTAGTTAACAGACACATAGTGACATCAAGGTTGCAAAACTATCTGAAAGGTGGAAGAATGACTAAAAACAAACACATCAAGACCCCCACAAAATAACCACCAATACTGTTGGAGCGGTTCATGAAAAATTTATGCAAGCTATGTAACGGCAACATCCCTAGTAGGAGCATGGCAGGGGACCATGTCACAGCTTCTTTCTCCCCATTTCTTCTGTCTCTCTCACTGTCAAACTATCTAATAAAGGCTGAAATGCTCCAAAATAATCTTTTAAAAGTTTCCTAAAAGCAACACATCAATCTGTCATTTTGTTTCTTTCAGTCTGTAGGCTATTGGAGGGTTGGGGGGCAGCCCGGGAGGCCATGTTCTCACAGTATGTCCACAGTACAGATGATTAACATCTGCTTTAAAAAATATCTGGTTTTAACCAACTGAAGAACATACTTAATGCCGCTGCTGCCGGCTTGTCACTCTGTGTGAAGCCTGTAGCAGCCACAGAGAAGACAGCTGAAGCGTCACGTGATCTAATGGGGTATCCTGAACTACTACTTATGGTTTCTGCATGGGGTTGCACAACTCTTGCACTCACACAAGACATCTCATCTTTCAACTCAGTGTTGACTGAGATACCACATTGTTCTTTTGTAAATGCTTAATGTGACATTCAAACCAATGTTCTAAATCCAGCTACTCTTCTTTCACTTGAGACAGATTGTAAACATTTGAGATTGTGTATGGCAGAGTCGCTCTGACAGGACTTAACCCAGTGAAGAGTGTTCTAACCACAGCTCTGTATGATGACATAGTGTTGCAATATTGTGCAAATCTCTCTGCACTCCTCTCAGGCATCCACACACAGGTCAAAGCTGCACTACAGTTTACAGCTACTGGAGTCCTGGACAACCTGAAGCCCGATGACTGGGTGCTGATCAAAGTCCACAGTAGGAAGAACTGGAAGCAGAGAAGGTTCACAGGACCTGATCCAGTGCTCTTGATGTCCAACTTGGCAGTGAAAGTCGAAGGAGGAGCTACTAAGGTGCACACCAGAAGAAAGAAAGTGCCAGAACCGTGCACAGATTTATCACCCACTTCACAATCATAATGAAGAGGGCCTGCATTGACCGTTCAGCTGTAAGGTGTACGCCGAACACCAACAAATTACACAGAACACACACAGGTGACTTCGGGTCACCGATGTAGGACGACTGTGGCATCCCTTCAGACACCCAGGGTTTTGTGGGTTAAAGGAAACATCATGGTTTCTCATACTTGACATTGTGTATTATGTTGCTAGTGTGGTTTCTTCATTCTCATTCAGGTCAGAGTGTCTCAGGTTTGAACCGTTCCTTCTCCAGACTGCATGTTTCATGTTCAACTGGATTTAGATCAGGGCTCAGAATAGTACAATGTTTTGTTCTTGAGCATTCTTGGTTGTTTTTAGAGGTGCTTTGTTTCATCATCCTGTTGGAGGACCCATGACCATCTGTGCCAGATGTAGCAAAGCAGCACTAGAGCATAACCGAGCCTCCTCCATGTTTCACTTCTAAACTGTTTTCTCTGTCCTTAGCTTTCTGTAGTCCATGTTCAGTGTGGTACAATTGTTGTTGATGTCACTATTAAGAGTTGAACCGACTTCAAATATTTGCTTTCATCTGACATAACTCTGTTATGTGGAACCATTTACATGTCTCTATAGTCAATTTTTTATCAATCTTTTCTAGGGGTACCATCATTTATGTCCAGGCCAGTTTTATTTCCTGCCGTTCTTTTAAGAAAAGCAGGTATAGTATAGGCCGAGGACACTGAGTAGCTATTATAGTGAATACAGTTTGAGGCGAGGATGTGAAAATCTGCAGACATTTTTATTAAACTGACAAATTGTATCTGTACAGCATAATGACATCTCACAATGTTAAATCTGGTACATTTTCATTTTACATGGCAAAGTCTAAAAAAAACAACAACTGCACATTGATAGTACGTTTGTACACATACAAAACAGGTTATGATAGCAGTTTTTATTCCCTGTTAAATCACTCTGATTCAACATCTGACTTTAGTAGACACAGAGAAACCTGACAATCATCATAGCAGTGAGCTGCTTTCTGTCTGATGATTGATCGGCTTGGCCTTCAGGTAGTTTTTCCAACTCCTTCGATAATCTGTTTACAAATTATTTGCAATAGAAAATATTATTTACAGTAAATGCTGCACATTAATCAACCGTTTTTAATCATTGACAGATATTAATGTACAACAAAAATCTGCAAAAACATTTGTTTAAAAAAAAAAAAGGTACTTTTTACAAACAGATGAAAGCAATGGATGAGGCTCATTGTTCAGCCAGAAGACTTCAGCAAACTATGGCTACACACTAATGTTCTGCAGATGTGACATAGAAACATTAAATGAAAAATAGCAAATAGGGGAAAATGTATGTTTGCATCGCTTCTGTTACAATTAAGTCATCTGTTTGCAAACCAATAATACTTTTATGGCTCCAATGTATAATACTGAGTGAGGGATTTTCAGTTTTACTGTCAAACTTCCTTTGTAACATTTAATTTCTTTAATATTTCTACTTGATGGGACTAAATCTGTTTTAACAGAACTAAAATCCTCATAGCGGCTGCAACAGCATTTAAGGGACGACAAATGTCTTCGTAACAAGGTAAAGACAAGTACAATTTTTTGCTTTAATGTGTTATATAGTACGCTGTAGAAGTGCAAATGTGCATCTGGTATTAGCCAAATTAAGCTTCAGGCAGTAGTCTTATTTTCCAGTTCCAGTTATGTTCCTGTTCTGAATTCACCTCAGTATTGCACGTTTTTGGCCCCACTCAGTCTGGACCATCCAAATCAGCTTTAATTGTCTAACTGTCAAATCATAAATAACAAATCCACCAACTTCTCCAAATCTCAGTAATTACAGTATTAATCGACTAATATTGTAATATAAATATGAATAAATCAAATAATATCAAAAAGTAGCTGCTATTTGTATTGTAACTCCATATACCCCACAGCCACATAGACATGATGAGACGATCTGAGTTTCTGGTTGTACACAGATGTGGAAAAGTTTCTCAACGCTCCAATATCAAACAACTAAAACGACAACACAGACTTGATGTTCACCATGTTGTGTCTCTTTGGCATAGTTCTGCCTTCACATTTCACTTTGTACAGGTTTGATATTATGGTCTGACCTCTAGCAAGTAATCAATTCATAGAATCTGCAACAAAAAAAACCTTATGCAGAGAAAACCAGCTGTTTTCACATGAGCTTGCTCACATTTAAATGCTATATCCACATTAACAGTCACTTCTTCTTTGATCATAAATAAAAACAACACAGGGTAAAGGGTGCAGGAGGCCCAGTTCATTAAATACAATCGGACAAGAACTACACAGTTTATGGTAAAACATCTTACAAATCCAAAGCCAAAGAACTAACATTCTGGCCTCCAGCGCTGTGATGAGAATCAATTCAATCCTCACAACACCAAGCTGTGCTCCACTGTAGATATCAATGAATCGTCTTAGCAAGTTTAGCTAGATGATCAGAGACTCAGACTCAATCCAGTCCATCAACAATAAATAAGGCATAAAAAATTAAAAAGTGCCACCATTCAATTAACATTTAAACAAGTGTTAAGTAAAATAAATGCACATAAAACACTGCTGTTAATGAGACCAGCTTGACCTTCATTTTCAGTCTGTGGGGTTTTCATTGTACAGTATAGAGTGAATCGGAAATGGCCTGGTCCTGATGATGATCCTGTACAGGAGGATGGGACACGTGGACAAAATGTATCAAAGCAACAGGAACATCTCCGAACTCAAAGTTTACTTCAAGATTTCAAGTTGCTCCATGTATGATTCAGGCAGCCGCAGTCAAAGAAACTAATTCCTGTTGCTCTACATGCTCCAGTCTCGATTAAATACCACAAAAAGCATCAGGATTTAATGAGTGAAAATTAATCCCAACCTCAGAAACAGCCCTCAGTCACAATATGAACAGCGCTTATTTAGAAACTTAGAAATGTTGGGCAAGCTCACACATGACCCCAAACTGCATTCTCAGGAAAAGCAGACTTTTGGAAAATACGAATCGTCATGGAAAATCACTCCAATTAAAGGTTTTTGTGAGAGTCGGGGATAGTCTTGCATTCGTAGGCAGGCAGAGGTACAGATGTGGGTACTGGTGTTGGCACTGCGCAGGTTGGCTGGTTAGATGCTGGGCATCAGAGAGAGGCAAGGGAAAAAAAAGAGGAGGAAGAGGAAGGTACAGAAGACGTGAGGAGTCAGTCATTTCATCCTCTACCGGTCCTTCAGTTCTCTCGTCACTTGCTTGGTGATCCGACCACACAGCAGCCCCACCAAGAAGAGGATGCACACGCTCAGTGCGCTCATGAACAGGATGTAGTTCTTGAAGGGCGATGTCATCACCTGCTCGGCCAGGTCTGAGAAGCCCTCTGCTGGCGCCACCTACAGGATGAAGCAAGACAAGAACTTTAGACCTTTTTAAGACCTAATGTACATTACCTGTAGATGCATTATTGATAATACGCCTGAACTACTTTATAAGATGTTAAAAATCCACACAGGTACTGTATGGAGGCCTTCATCTACACCCTCTATGGTAATAGTCTGTTTCAACAAAGGTAAAGCAGAAAGTCTGCACAGTAATTCTCCTGTTCTTGCTGCTGATGTTGATCAGATGATCAGTCTGATATCTGCAGAGTTAGCTAGTGGAGACAGTGTTCTCCACATTGTTCAGTCAACCCTGGTAGCTTTAATACCTCGTTATAAAACAAGCTGAGCAGCTCGGATCAATGTTGGGAATAATTTTCCACTGTGATGCAACTGTTAAATGAACAAAGAGGTAGCTGGAAGGAGCTGTGGAATGTGAGAAAAAGAGTTTCACTTTCTAATAACCAAGTTAAAGGAAGCGAGAGCTCATAGGGCTGGTCAGCATGATTTAGTCAGATATATCACCTCTTCGATGCTAGACACATTTAATACCATCCCATATTATGTCTTACATTATCCAGAAACAAGGTGAAAGTGTTGTTTACCTTTGCAGCGTAGCTCCACATGTCGATCCGGTCTTGGAGTCTTTTCTTACACTCGGGCTGCAAACGAACTCTCTTGTCTTGTAACGCCTCCATCAGGCACGACATGTCTGTGTGGTGAGAGTGAGTGAGAAATTTAAACATTCAAACCCACAGTGGAGAATCACACTTGAAGGTACTAGAAGCCACAAAGGGCTCAGCCAACTCTACTGGCTAATAATCTGCTTTTCTCTCATAAACGTTAATATTTGGCAGGTATTTTCTTCCCAGCACTAAAATGGCTGCATCTTAGGAGTCTGGAAATGTTCTGTACTAATATGAATGTGTGTGAAAGCACCCACGCCGTCCTCTGCCAGGTGTGATGGCAGCGCAATGATGTTTGATGTCCAGAGCACAGGCGGTGTGGAGGACTGGGTCCACAAAAATGTCTGCCTTACTCTCCTTCAACATGTTCAGAACTTCCTGCAAATAGTAACAAACACAAATAAGCCGAGTTTCCACACCAACCATCCAGTAAACACAATCATCTGTTGCTTGTAGACACAGACAATGGTTGGAGTCCAGTCAGCTGATGAGTTATTTTTTTGGTAAACATACATTTCTTCCAAAAAAACGTCCATTTTCAAGGTCTTGTTTATAATTTAATTTACATTTAATATATGTAAACATTATAATATTGTTGACAAATTAAAAGATAATATGTTGTTAACTAAGTAATAAGTAAATAACTGACCATTGCTCATCGACATTTTCAATAAATATCAAAATAAAATCATAAACAACAATGCCTATACATGGGGCCAAAAATAAAACAGTTATTCAGAACAAGAATTATAGTTCACCTTTTTACAGGTCTCCTGTTTAATCTTCAGCAAGTTGACTTTGAGACACTCCTCCACCTGACCAGTCTGCTCCTGAGCTGCTGCCTCCTCCGCACACAGTCTGGAGATCTACAGGAGAAGGACGTGAGAGGAGTGAAGGAGGACGTACGGAAAATGAAGAAACAGAAAAATGACAGAGAGGGGAGTAAGAAATGAGGAGAATAAAATTTAATTCAAAATACACTTGTGTGGGACCTGCTTTGGGTTTTACACCATTGGCAATGGACATTTTGGAAATGTGAGGATAATTTGGCCTCATTTCTCACTTATGTTCAGTCTCAACTTGAGTTTTAGAGTTAGAATTAGGTTTGCAGTGAGTGTTGGTATTGGCGTGTAGCTGTGATGGTGGAGGTTAAGAAAGGGTTAGCAAATGCATTATGTCAATGAATGTTGTCACAGTGAGAGGTGTGTGTGTGTGTGTGTGTGTGTGTGTGTGTGTGTGTGTGGACCTCATCCGAGCAGTGCATCTGTAGCTGTGGGTCGAGCCTGAAGTCGAGCGCCGACTCTTGGAGAATCACTCTGATCTGGTCTTCACAGTCTGACGACAACCTCTGAGTCAAACCCCAGTCAGAAAACACAATTTAACACAATGATGACAATCACCTGGACCTTTTAGTTAAGAGACAGGAGATGCTGAAACAGCCTAATTTCACAAAAAAAACTGTGGCAAGTTCTCCAAATGGCTTAGAACAGCAAACACATCATGTACCTTGAAAAGATATGCACAACTGCAGTATTTGTAAGAGGCTACCTGATAAATACAAATGAAACTACTATAACTGTGATAATTACTAAAAGCATGGTCACATTAGTGCCTAAAATTTTCACATTGTCTGTCAAATTAAATTTAAAACAGTATCAGAAATGTAAGAATATCTGAAAATTATACAATAGAGTAGAATTAATGTGCCTATTTCTTAAACCAATAACAACTATATATCAAAGTAAATATATTTTTAAAAAGTGCCCCCATTCACTATACCGCTATCTGGTACGTGTGGGTGTGAGTGGGGTGTAGCTCTTTACAGAACCATTAACCAGGCCTATTAGTTTAAACCTACTGTTTTAACATTTTCCCATTTTATCTTTATATTTCATTTGCAGTTTTGCAAGTTTTAATTCCTGATGTAATCTCTGCTGGAGATGATGGTTGTGGACTGACCTGGTCAGCATATTTAAGTTTGAGGCAGGCGATGACCTGACCCTCCAGTTCACTGTCCTCACTGGCCTTGTTCAGTATGAACTGGCAGAACTTTGGGATGTCGGCCCGACAAGCTTTTCTCAGCACTGGGTTCAACCTGTAGTCTGCAGAGGAGGAGGAGGAGGAGGAGGAGGAGGAGTCAGTGAGGTGAATACAGCTTCGGGTTTGAATAAATCACATCAACTCCAATGCTTCACTCATCAGCGTGTTACCTGTGTTCTGTGTGATCTGTCTCTTGGTGATCATCTGTTTACACTTAGGATCCATCAGCTCGCTGTTTTTGTTCTGTTTCAGACACTGAAGAATGTTTCTGGTGTCGGCCTCCGTGCAGAACCGCTGTTTTTCCAAGAGTGTCAACAAAAAAACTTTTAAAAAGACCATTTTAATTTACTGCAAATGCTAGTTAGGTTGATAATAAGATGTAGATGTAGATAATAATCCTTCTCCTAAATGTATTTTAAGTATAAT